>CM056567.1:10368006-10613006 GCA_029721515.1 Synanceia verrucosa | reverse complement strand
AATTTGACTGATTTCAAGCAATTGATAATTAGGCTAGCTTTGGAAGTATACAGTATATGACAGGATGCGGTCAGTTAAGGGACTCTTGTCATATTCCACATTTTTTGCATATTTTTTATAAATTTAAAAACTTCATTATATCCCTCTATTCCTGGATCTCTCCATCCATCCCTGACACTAATGATGCACCAGAATATCCTCCCTCATGAATCTGTCCATCCATCTCTTTTCCACCTCCCTCCTATGTCTGCGTGTGCTCCCGACTCTAATGATGATGGCGATCAATGTGTGGCGGAGTGTGTGTGTGTGTGCAGAATATGTCGAGGCTGAAGGGCTGACAACGAGCTGTCCACCTACAGCGCAGCCAAGCACCCAAGACGGCGTTATTATGAAGTATAGGACATTCACACAGTACACAGTGTGCAAAGATGGGTAGCCACGCACTGAGATGCTGAGAAAGAGTTCAGGACAGTGTTCATTAGCATGATTGATCCTCTTATTAACACCAGTGGGCTGCACACACACAACCACAGCAGAAGGGTAGGTAGTAAATGCTGCTAATCACTGTACAAGCCTTTCTTGTCTCTGATAGATAAAAAAAAAAATATCTGGTGATTTGTTGCTTTGTGTCCTTTATTACATCACAACCAGGATTCAGATGAGTGTATTTAAACCAGGGTCAAGGCCTTTTCTGGCCTTGACCTTTTTTAAATATGGCACAAAACACACAACATGGTTTTACAACCAAAGGCTCAGCTGCAGCTGACCTTCAATTAAAGGCCAAATGGGCTTCATTTACCATGGCATCACTGACATCATGGGAAACCGGCACTCTAAACATTGAGAGTCACAAAATGCAGCATGACAGACAGAGTAGTCACCACTCCTGCCTTTGTTCATAAATCCATTTTTTTTTCTTTTGCTCATCATGGTCATACATTTCTAGGAGGATATTTTAATGCAAACATCTTAAGGATATTTGAGCGTCTCATCTGAGGAGGGATAGGACCAGCCTTGAGAAGCAGTCATTCTGCTTTCTTTAAGAAGCGAAGCCTGCGGTGCACTGAGAGATGAAGGAGTGGAAATCTATTCCTTATGAGGGTTCAATGATGTTTACACTACAAAGGTTCAGTAGTGTGTACACTGGGTGATTGGGGAGGCTGTGGAAAGGGTCTGTCTTCATCCTGCTGTTGATGTTTGAGGGGCGGGATCATGTTGAAACATGGGAACATTGTGGCAGAGCGGTGTTTACATCATAGGATGAAGTTGACCTCCTGTCCCTCAGATAGTCATACAGAGCGACCTTCAGGCCCTGACACTGCCAAACCATGAATCATCCACCACTGTGGTTTATACTGCAGGAGGCTGTGGATGAACACAAGGACCTCTCGTATGAAGAGATTTGTCCTTAAGTGCTATGTACAGGTTCCTCTAAATTTCCTCTTAGGAATGAACAAACTTCACAAGTGGTCCAGGTCTGTGTGTCTATATAAGAGACAAGCTGATGCCTGTGGCTTTCTCCACAGAGGGAGAAAACTACAGTTTACAGTTATACAGTTTAAGAATTTTAATGCTTTAAGTCCATATGTAGCAGCAGGATGCAGGCGTCCTCCTCTAGTGAGGCTCACATATGAGCTGATTGGACTGTCTCGCTGTCAATCAACAATCTGACCTCTGGTCCTCGTGAGCAACATAGCTTTGATAGTATCATGTGTGGTTATGGCAATCCATTGTTTACTATTTTATTTAAAGAGACTGGGAATCTATTGGCAGAAATGGAATATAATATTAGTATGTTTTCCTTCATGTGTAATTGCCTGAAAATAATCATGCATTTGTTACCTTGTTACTTCAGAACAACCTTCACATTTTTGTGTCGGCCACTGTCTCTGACATGCTTGGCACATGGGGGAAGTTTCAGTTGTTTGCACTCTTCAATCTAAAAATGTTGCTGTATGGATTTCCTCTTGTACTGAACGTCTATAGTTGCTGTCATCTTTACCAACAATGGCACTCATTTCATTGCTTAGATATGTTGGTACTTTAAATTATCTAGCACAGAAATTACAATATTTTAATTTTTTAAATAGTTATTGATATTCTGAAAATTAATATTCCACACATACTTGTAGCTACAGGCATATATTATAGAATTAGGACAAAAACAAAACTGACTCTAACAGCAGCCTGTTTAGGTTACTGTTCAGGATCTAACCCTAATAAGATAGCGTTATATCACCTGTGATATCATATCTTCTCATCTGGCTCTGTGACGCTATGACTCCCATGACCACCGGCTGTCCTCTGAACTGTTATAGTACAAAGACCCTCTTTATTTCTGCCACAGAAGGGAACTGCTCTGATGAGGACTTGTACTTAGTTCGGGTCAGACTGCTGACACTGCTAAATGTTTTCTTCATCTAATTTACAACAGCAGGACTTGAAGCATCATTTTAATCTTTAGCAATGTGTAGTGGCCCTCCCGCTGTCTTTGAGGAGGCTGTCTTGGTCAAACTCATCAGGCAGTTGGCTGACATGGGAGGGTTGCTAGTTTGATGTCGTTCACACGGGCCTTCCAAACTATACAAGCTGGCTCATGTGCTCTCTCTTTCTCTCTCGCTTTGTCTGACAGCTGACATCCATCCTGCATCCTGGTCTTTATATCCTTAACACCTCCACCTCCACAGCTCACATTTAGCTGCTCTATTGTTCATTTGAGTTAACCCTAGTTCAATAAATTAGGTGTTTATCATTGTGGCCATGATTTTTGCTCTTCTTTTTGTGAATGTTTGAGGAGAGCAGCAGTTGTCTCCAATGTTTATTTGGCAAACCCATTTGTAACACTTTGCTTTCTTCTTTTTCATCGTTTCACCTTATTTCATTTCGTTTTGGGCTGCAAGCAGTGACTTTGTGAGTGCGTTCATGTGGTTGATTGTTTAGGTATGAGATGGTGCTGCTGTGTGCCCTGCAGATTAAGTCGCTGCATCTCAGTCAGTGTCACTCATGTCACGGCTTTACTGCAACAAAAACAAACATTTGAATTTGGTGGTTTGGTTCTGCTCCAGTGCTCGACAAACAAATCTGTGTGAGCTAAGGTGACACGGACGATCTGTGAGCTCACGAAACCCCCAGCAGAGCCACGGGTTCAAAACATTTAGATGAACAAGAACGCACGTAGAAAAACAATCTGAAGTCACCTAAATCTAAATGCTAATGCAGGAGCAGGCAGGAGATAACTTTCAGTTTTTTCGCTGAGAGGAAGCAGTGCTGTGAATTGGAATGACACCAAATCTTTTTACCGCATGTGTACCACCTAGCTGATAGCTCATAGCACACAGGTATGACGTAGGTATTGTGAGTAGCACACAAGTAAATGACTCCCACTATATGAAAGTCTAGGTTTTCATGGACATCGCTCAATTACACTCATACAACAGCCATGTCCTCTTTCTGTAATCTGTACACTCAACACCAGTGTTGGTAGCCTGACAAGCCAGACTATGACATCAAATGTATAGTCTGGGGGCAGTCAATAGACAGAGTTGAAGCCTGTGGGTGGGACCAACCATTGTCTTTCAAACTGCCTCTGCATGTAATAGGCCAGCGCTATGACCAGTCAGAGCAACGGACAATGTGATGCTACCAGCGGAGCCAGCTGGTATATTAGACTTTTGCCGTAGAAAACAGCAAATACATCCTTCTTTAAAACTGATGACTTGAGAGCTTCTTTCTGCTCAACTTTCAAAGAAAAGTCCAAGTCTAACTCTTCCACAATCAATGACAGAGCTGATTCAAACCACCGCTGTTCGTTAGCCACAGCCATCATGGTTGTTCTGCTATCTCCAGCATCATGCAGCCCTGTCGTCATCAATTATTTATGTATCATAAACCGTACAGCAGATCTGTATTTTCTGCACTTTGACATCACAAAGCTGACAGTGAAGTCGTGAACATCAGCCCTGTCTGTCTTTATACTCTTCCAATTTCCAGCCACTGTTCTACTGTTGCCATATTTATGTGTTAAGTTGTATAATATCTGTTTGATCTGTAAAATCCCTGGAGATTAATACATACCAGAGATATACCAGTTAGCTTAGCCTCCTCCAGGAGCCAATAATTACCTGTTTAATTTCTGCACATTGTGGACAGTATCCCATGTATATCACTCCATATTAATTCTGGTAATGGGTTTACCTTTTCTCTCTAGATCTAGTCCATAACATACAAACTGAAATGAGCTATTTTCAGCTTTTGTGCAACCACATATTATTTAGTTGTATTGACCTAAAGCTTTGGTTTCTTACACTTCTTACACATGTGATCCACTGCTTTGACATGATAATCATGTGCCAGCATGATCAATTTTCACCATACCCAATCCCAGTTAAGCTTGCAAAAAATAGATATTAAAAAAAAGCAAATGATTCAATGTTTTTGTTCATATTCATTACTGCATCCAGGAATTTGCCTTTAATATCTGCTCTCAGCAGTTTGGACCAGAATCCATCTCCCCAGACTGTATCACATGGCGTGCTGTAATCAATAAAAGAGCAGAAAAGGCAAAACAATACAAATCAATGTGTTTCAGTAAAGAGATGTGATCAGTGGTGGAGTAACTCTTTCTCCATCCTGCCTCAGCTTCTTTAAAGATTATGTTATCCATACAGAACATTCACAGTGTTGAATTCAGTCAGTTTATGAATAGTTTAATATAGTTTACACTCTCCTTTGTATGAATGTTTGGTGGATATAAGATCTTCTAGCAGTTGGTTCCAGTTGCACACAGCATAAGAGCTAAATGCTGCTCCACCATGTTTAGTTGTGACTTTGGGTTCTGCTATCAGACCTAAGAAAAACCTATCTTCTTTAAGCATATCAAAGGTGTATTGTAGACCTAAACCACTCACTGATTTATGTTAGTAGCAGCACTTTAAATCTACTCTGTAACTAACTGGAAGCCACTGTAAAGATTTCAAAAGTGGAGTAATGTGCTCGGTTACAGTATGGTTAAAACTCCAGCAGCAGCAGCACTCTGAGAGAGCCACAGCTGCTTAATGGTCCCTTTGGGAAGGCCGGTTAAGAAGCCATTACAATAGTCCACCCGGCTGGAAATACAAGCATGAATGAGCATCCCTTGGTCACTTTGGGACACCGTACTCTTGATTCTAGCTATATTTTTAAGATGATAGGAGGTTGTTTTAGTAATTGCTTTAATGTGGCTGATGAAAGTGAAAGTGAAACCAACATTTCAGACTTTATTATCACTGGATTTTAGAGTTTGAGATTGGAGTTGCTTGCTAATAATGATTCTCCTCTATTTGTTGCCAAACAATAATTTTGTCCTCACATAGATTAAGATTTTTTTTTTTTTTTTATCTGCTTTTTATTTATCTGCTTTAAACAATGACACAATGAGTCTACTGGGGAAGTCAGATGAGAGAGTATCATCTGCATAAGTCTGATAACAATGTCATAGCCACTCTCAACAGATTCATAACTGCAACAGTGTAACTCCAGTCTCTAAATAAAAGTCAATGTCTCCAGAAATTCATAACCAATATGGGCTCAAAACCTCCCACGACAGAGAGCAACCTGTACCCAGCATGCCGTTTTACCCCCTCCATTCTTTATGTAGCCATGCAAATCTCATTGTGGACCTGTTGTTCCTTTGCTTCATCTCGTGAATGTGTGCCTTTCATGACTTTAGACATCAAGTATTGGAGAGGATGGACTCTAAAAGGAGCTGATTGTCAGATCCAATTTAGTGTGGACATGCTGCTAATTACAATTTGGCTTAATGTGACTCAACTTCAGCTTGATGGTGCCTCTTTGACTCAGTTGCTTCGAAGATAGCCCTTTTTTCATGTTGACTTTATATTATTTCATCTGTCGCTCTGAGCTGCAGACTAGTTCAAAGGGAAGCCCAACATGTTTGTGGAGTCTGAGCTTGGCACTAATTTCTTGCTGCAAATTTAATTTCTCATCATGTTAATGATGTTCATATGTGCTTGAATTAGGAAAACAAAAAGGCTGCGGCAGCATTATTTAGCTGAAGGACACAGTCTTTTTCATGTGGCAGGATTTCTGTACGACCAGCTGAGTGTTTGAATTTGCCAACGTTAAGTGCTAAATTTCATCATGTCAAATAAATAACACTTGAGGGTGTGTTAAACCACTGTGTGAATGCACACCAACTGCCTCCTGGAACACACATTTTAAGTCCAGATGTTAGATTTATCTTTACGGTGCGACTGAGATCAAACTGATGAATGTTTTCTTTTCCAGGGAAATTAGTGTAGATTCATTCTGTGAGCCAATTGGGTCATGCATTCCCTTGATAAATGTGATCCAGCTTGATAAATGTATTTTTTTTTTCGTCCGTGTAATAAGAGAACGATTCAGGTGTTTTTTTTGTTTTTGTTTTTTACCACTTGTTCCTATTGTTTTATAGCAGCATAAATAAGCGTAGCTCTCATCTACTAACTGGGAAACATTTTCTCCTTTATTTATTCAGAAATATACCACTGAGATACCACATCTCTTCTTGCAGGGAGTCCTGGTCTGGCTTATGTGGGACACCTCCAATTTGTGTCAGAGTTTCACCCTGTTACAACGTCTGGGTAAACGCCCGGCACTGCACTGTCCCCTATCGTTTGCAGCAGGGCCCCCTCACAGCAAGTATAGCCTCACATGCAGCCAGCGAAGCAGAACGCCACAGCTAGTGTCTTTTAGCATTCATGTATTCGCTCAGAACTCAGTCAAAGCGGCAAAAGCTGTGAACACAGCCAACTGGGGATCTCTGGGAAACAGGTCTTGTCCCATTTCATCCTTTATGAATCAAAGCACACTCTCGGGCTTGGATTGAGAACAATACCCCTGGAATGGGATACCATCCATCTTGCTGCTCGATGCAAATGCAATGTGTTTGCGAGGCGCCATTGTATGCACGTGCATTTGAACTGTGTGTATACATGTCTGTGTGCGGCGGCAGCGTTGTCAGGTATGACTGCGAGGTGTCACCCTCTGAGCTCATTATGGCTGATAAGTTGTCGGGAAAAAGCGGTCCATGCGGTTAACGAGAGAGAAACACCGAGTGCGCCAGAGGAGTTGGAGCTTTTGTCCTTCCTCCCACTCTCAGCATCTCTCCTGGATTTCCTGCTATTGTTCTCTAATAAGCCCGGCTTCTCGCTGTTGCTCACATGCCTGTTTGTGTGTGTAACATCCATCTATAACAACATCATTATCAGGTTTTGTTTGAAGCACCCCTCTCTCCCTTCGTCTCTTTCCCCTCCTCTGCCTCATCTGCTCATCCTTGGCAGGCTCGGGTAAGCCGGCGCCAAGGAGAGGAAGCAGAGGGAAGTGAAAGGAGGGGAAGATGTGGAGTGAAGAAACTGTGTTGGCTGCATTAGCATATCAGACACATGGTGAGGGCTGGAGATTGGGTACTGGAGCAGATGTCGATTTGCATATTCAACATCGGGCCAGTGGTGCATGTGTTACATAGGTGTGTGTGTGTGTGTGTGTGTGTGTGTGTGTGATTGGGGAAAAAAAAGTAATGGATGTCATGAGTGTGAAAGAGGCATGGGTGGAGCAGAAGAGGAGTGGAATGAGGGAGGAATCACAATCAGGGTCTCTCTTCATCCAAGATGACCAGCGACACTCATTTCACTCTGAGAAAGTTAATGAATCACTTCGCTTTCTCCTTTGTTTTTTTGTTGTTTTTTTTTGAATGAGATTAGCATAAAAGCACATTGTGGTGATGACTGACGGGTGTGTTTTTTTGCACACTTTTTGGCAGCCTCTAGGAGCTGATCAAAGCCTGAAAAGCTGTCCGACAGCATTGATGTAGTTAATTAGAGTAAACACAGAGCACTAACGCGCTGTCTCGTTATCTACTCAGAAATGCACATACGCTGCTCTGTGTTGTCTTTATATCTCTATTCTCCAGCCTTGAAATATACCTCTCATCTAACTCTATCTTCCTGTTTGTTTCATCTTGTTTTATATGCAAACATTTCCCTCCTCTCACCTCTTCACAACTTTCCAGCTCTCCGCATTTCCTCGCTAACTTCTGTAGCCTAACTTCATATTCAGTTTCTCTGCCTCTGCAGGAGAACAGGTGGTTTCAGACCTCAGCTATGGTCCAACCTCACAACGGTGAGGAAGTGGAACACAAACAAATCTCGCGGCACCGCTGGGCCAGCATGGCATATATTTTATTTTTGCAAGAGAGGAAAATACACTCGGAAGCCGAGTGTGTGTGTGTGTGTGTGTGTGTGTGTGTGTCGCTTGAATTAATACCAGTTGATTGGGGACGGCATGTACAATTGGGGACAAAATCCATGTCCCCAATTGTTCAAACCTTGATTTTGGGTCAGTGGTTGGGGTTACAGTTAGGTTGAGGTTATTGTTAGGTTGAGGTTAGGGTTAAGTTTAGGCTTAGGCAATTAGTTGTTGTCATTAGGTTTAGGGTAATTTTTCAGGAAATCAATGTTTGTCCCCAAAGATGACTAAAACCAACATGTGTGTGTGTGTGTGTGTGTGTGTGTGTGTTGGTACACTGTTTTCTCTCTTCCTTTGTGTCCACCTCCTGAACCAGACTCACACTCAATATTGTATTGATTGGTTTCCCTCTGTGTTCTCCGACCTTGTTGTAATAGTGCCAGAGAGGTCACGGCAGATAGATTTCTCTAAAAAAGACACTATCATGTTCCCTAATCTATGGTTGCACCGTGCCAATTAACAACAAATAGGCTGCAGACCTTCCTCATTTAGCTTCTTTTTTTACAAGTGTTTTGGTGCATGAGGTCCTGTGGTGGATGAAAAAAAAACTGTCAGTAAGAGCTGGCGAGTGGAACTACACAGTGCAGAGATCACAGAGTTTGCCGTGGAGGATGCTGAATAGCAGTGTGAAATGGAAAAAAGGGGTTTTAGGGAGAGCACAATTGAAATGTGTTGCAGCGCTGAAGGCCGTGGATTCCACAGAGGGAGAGAGAGAGACCGGGGATACATGGATATTTCTGTCTCTTTCTGTTTTGCTTACATTTGTCTCTGCTCTTCCCCGCTGAATTCGGCAGTTGATATGTGAATAACTCTGGCCAGACAGACCTCCTTGAGCCCCTGAACACACACAAATAACACACTGATACAAACCAGCTCTGCATCGGCTGCCTCAGAGGAAAGCTCCTTTCACAGATGGTGTGAGAAAATTCTATCGTGACACCCCCATGAAACTTTCAGCCCTCCACTCTCTTCTCTGCCTTTCAATCCCTCCTCATCCCTGCTGCTCCAACTCTTCTCTAACCATCACATCGCCCTCCCCTCCCTTTTTATCACCCGCTCCTTCTCCTTATCGACAGACATGGCGGTGGCCACTCCATCTCTCCCCCACCAGCACTGCTACTACTTCCAAACTCGTCTCCCCTCATTGGTCTGCCCTTCTCTCTCCAGCAGCTCCAGTAGTTTTTTTTCCCTCTTTGCTTTGAGGTCAGACAACTCTATTCCCTCCCTTCTTCTCTCCCCATTTTTCCAGTCCCTTTCTCCCAGTTCCTCTTTGAGCACAGCGCTGTCATTGAGGCATGACTCTCTAGGGGTGCTAATGTAGGAAGCTGTTAGCAGACATGCCACTGCAACTTATTCTTTCGAACAGAGACCAAGGACTCCTTCCTCTCTCCACACGGACCGTACTTCAGCTTTGCATTATACATCGAGGACAGCACCAGTAACACAGTGGGTGAATCAGAATGTGCAGAGAGAGGCATTGTGCTCCAGGTCATGTGCACTGGGACACACAGAGGCCTTATCTAGCTGGGGTGTGGCCTGAATAGCATGGATTTAGTCTCATTTGCAGACCAAAATCTAAATCTCTGATCTTTGCAGTGATTCAAACAGGGTGTTGTTGCTCACTGACTCCTGTTTCCCTGCTTGTAAAAACAGCTCAGCCATCAGAACATCCTGCTGGAAAATGGATTAAAATGGGATGAGATTGCAGCAGCTATACAGGTTGTGAGGGGACTTGCATGGATCAGGATTTTTTAGTTAGGTAGTTGTATGTATTTGCCGCAGGACTTTTCTTTGCGTTGTACTAAGTGATAGAAATATAAATAAAATGCTCTATAAAAGTCGTTCCCAACCTTTTTCCTTAATTACGAGCCCCTATTCTATAATTGAGTAAACTGACGAGCCCTGACTAAGTGATATATTGTATGGATATTTCATATTATATTAAAGCAATAACAGTACAGAACAACTATGCAATTAATAGTGAAGGCAATAAAATGAGCATGTGGATGATTCTTTTGCAAATTATTTCCTGTGTATATTGCATTAGAGATGAGTTTCCTGCTATTACAAGGCATTTTTAATACAACTCTCTGTGTTATGATTTTTTTTTACAATTATACATACTTAAATGACCTCTGTTTTGACCACTGGCCATCGTTCCATTCGCTCTTTACTTTGTTTTGTCTTTGTTTGTTTTAGCTGCATGCTTTTCTAATGCAGGATGAAGCTATTTAGCAGAGAGGGAAGACTCTCTTTCAAAATGTTTTTTTCTGCACTTAAATGAATGAAGGAAACCTTTTTAAAATCCAAAATCAACGTCACTGTGATGGTGAATCTTTGGGGGATTTTTTTCCTCAGCCTTTCACAGAGATTTACTGTAAAGGACAGAGGGTTTCATGCACAGCCCCTCTGATCATGATGAACTGTTCTGAAATAGAAAAAAATCAGAATGAAGCTTTCTGATTTTTTGCACTTCTGAGATAACTTGTGCCGCATTGAACAATTTTCTAATGAATGTAAATCAAAGTTTGAGATATGTGATTGTGATTTTTTTGTATCACACCAATCAGATGTAGAGGATTTATTTTTATATGTACTGTATTCAAGGAGCACACAGAACTTCCAGTTCACTTTTGACATGTTAGACACTTTGTCGAGTGCATCACTTTTTATAGTATGTAGGGAAAAAAAACCTGACATTGATGTGTTTCCGACAGTCATAAGCACATAAATCTCTCTCTCCAACCCTCCCGTGTCCCCGGGGGCCAAAACACACCAGTCTCCAGGTTTCAGTCTCTGAACCCTGCAGGCCAAAGATAGCAGCAAGGGGGCGATTTAGCAAAAAGAGGGAGCGAAGGAGAAAGTGCCTTCTTTTATTCATATAGGCTCTCTGTCCAAATGGAGTCTTCTAAGGGAGGTACATTAGGGCAGCTGGTAAGGGAGGCAACACACGCTACAGCCCAATGAATGTGGTTAACCTGCCAGTGAGAGTCTGTGTGTGTGTGTGTCTGCATGAATGCACCCACCACCAGGCTGGTGGAGATGGGGACATATTAGGCAGGGCTTAGACAAATCTTTCAGACCTGGAGCCACACTTCATGACATTACAGAGAGAGGTAAGATGGATAGGATCATTGTATGTGCTCAGTGGGGAGAATACAACATGGGCATTAAAGGGTTTGCAGCCATGTAGCTGTCAGCCCCCTAATGCCATTTGCTTCCTCTCATGAGCCATATTCTGAGGATCGGCAAAATGATTAACCCATGCATGTGCCACTATCAATAATTCACACAGGTGTATGACTGAATGCATTAGATCTGAGGCAAATGGTCCTGTGTCTGCTGAACCTGTCCAACTGTGAGCGGGTGGCTAATTTCCTGCTAAAATGGATGGGATAGCGTGGCCATCTTAATCTAAGGTCTAAGAGGAAGGGCTGTTTAGTGTGTGTATGTGTGTGCCTGCATTAGTGCCTGCTTAAGTGCGCATGTGCTTCAGCATGTGTGTATCTTGATCTATTTAGTTTTCGTCCCATCTTAATCTTGGTGGAAGGCTGTTAATTAACCCTGCTGTCAAGCCAGCAGACGTCTAAACCAGCAGCCGTCACTTCTCCTGGGTCTTGTTACCGCTGTAATTAGTGACGGATAAGAAATTACAAATGCCCCCACTCCCTCCCGTTAAGATTAGGACACCTTGCCGTTTCTCATTCTGATGCATGAGTGCACCAGGGTGTTTGTGTGTCTTTGTGTTTGTGTGGTGGGAGGCAGTGTGGTTGACAATATATCAAGGAAGCCAATCTTTGTGCAGCATTATTCTTACATACAGCCACTAAATTTATGAGCTGCTTCTGAATTCTTTACACTACATACTAACAATATGATAATTATCAAACTGAGATTGTGATTGTACTCCTCACATAAATAAAAATATGATGAGATGAAATTTTTTGTGCTTGCTCTTGTGGAAATGACAGAGGTGACATTGTGCCACAAGGTCAAAGGTGGGAGTGCAAGCAAATTATGATTCCAGTCATTTGAGTTATGATAATGAGGTAACCATAATGCAACGGCAAAACTTAAGCTCATTCTGCACGACAGCTGGTACTCTGCCACATACATACATGTAATTTGGTGAGGGATCACGGTTACAACAGTAACTGCTACAGCACTAACACCTATGATAGTAGCAGAGAGGGATGTGGAAGAGGCTATCACTGTGATGATGAAAGGTGACGTTTCTGCTTTAATGTACAACTTAATTGCATTCCACATGATGAATAACAGTTTTTTTTAAGAGTTGCTGGATTGATTGAGAGTGGAAGTCATTAATTTCAATAGAGGGAAAATGATGAGCAAAACTGCGTGCAGACCATTAGCCCTGCAAGAAACACACTAAGCTCCTTCATTCATTTGACTTGGATGACTCAGTGAAGAGGCTAATGCAGCATAAATAGCTAAACCTAGCAATGCAATATCATCCGCAGTAGGCAGTCAAATATGAGCAGGTGCACATTCCCAGCAAATTATTTTTGTGTATTTGCTGAGAGATTGTCACGACAAAAGATAAAATGATTATCGTCATCAGAGATGTATAATCCTGTCTCATAGTATTATAAACTGTTGTGCTGTGTTTTGCTGTCTGATAAGCCTTCAAGCTCAGAGATTTATAACCCAAACTGGACTTCCTGGATCATATTTCATCTCATCAGTCTGGTACCTGAAGCAACCTTAACGCAGAGCTGTTTTCAGTCTAACTGGCTACTAACAAACATCCTTCTGGCTGCTGGATGACAGGTATGTTCCATTTCTCACTTTGCATCAATAAACAGACAAACAGAGTAACGGAAAGTCAAAGCAGGCAACTTGCAAATGAAGGATTTCTACAGTATAAGTAGAGCTGAATTGTTAGTGGATTGTTGGTTGGACAAAAACATTTTGAAATGCAAGTGATTATTCAAAGAATCAAGAATAATCATCAGAAGATAAATATGATAAGATAATCCTTTATTCACCTCACCGGTGTTACAGCAGCAAAGTGGATAGTGCAACATTACGCTAATGGCCTACGTAAAAAATAAGAATTAGAAAGTGTATTAAGTATAATAAATATGTAAAGCTCAAATAGGAAAATAAGTTTGAGACTAATAACGAATATACAAACCAAATAAGCAATTAAGTCATCAAATATACATTATGCAACATCAATGAGTACAATGGACTATAATTAGTTGATTATAATCATTATTTTAAATATATCATTAGTTTTGACTAAATGTATCATCATATAAATGTTCATTTGGCCTCAGACTGCACAACTGTTCCACACTGACTTACATAAGTATCAGGAGGAGAGTTACAGAATTTTTATTCTGGGACAAAGGCCAATTTAAACTTCGACAGAACTGGCAGCTTCAGCAGTGTTGCTTTTCTCTTTTTTTTGCTCTGCTCAGGGTCTGCATCTATGGCAACGAAAACCATCAGTAGACTAGACACATGCTGGTATGTACAGAAGAATGTACTCATGAGTTCACGTTGAGCTCACACAGTTTAAGTCCATGGACCTGATTGTGAAAGTTTACAGCACTTGTGTAGCAAGTTGGCCTCAGACCTGCTGAAATATAAACCAGTGAACGATGCATTTCAATGCTCATCAATAATTGACATGGAGAAAACACATCAATAAATCAGCATTTCTAAAACCAGCTCAGCCTCTCCAGCAGAGGTTTCTAGTGAGCTGAAAATATTCCCCGCGCTCCCCAAGTAGAACATTGCTAATCACAGACAATAAAAATGAAAGGGGAAGAAGAAAAGAACATTTCGCTTGCAAGTCACCATTTTAATTAATCTCTTCACAGTCTTGGTGGAATTAAATATTTCATTACAAAAAAAAATGATGAAGAGACATTCTTTAATTCACTTCAAACGGAATAGAGCTAGTAACTATGCTCAACTCCTAACTTGGCATCTGCCTTCATCGCAGCGCCGTCCACAAGGGGAGATAAAATAAACAAAAACTCAGTTGTGCGTCTCGTCCAATTTGATGGCTCTGAAATACACAACAGAAGTTGAAATACTTCCTGTCTCCTCTCTGATTAAAAGCTTTTATTGATAAGCAGAGTGTGTGGAGAGCCTAGGTGTTTGATGCCTACTTCATCAAAAACATTTCTTTGGAGCCCCGCTGAAGGACAAGACATGCATACTTCACAAACTTGAAAGCTCTCACACACAAAGCATACAGACATGAATGAGCAATGAGCAAAACATCCAGACTAGGAGCACTGATGGTACTGAGGTATAGTAATCATATTTCTTTCCCTATTGAGGAGCGTAATGGGTTTGATTTCCAGTAATATTAGTTAGAAAATGTGTTGTTCCTACTGCTTTCATCATCCAAATGTCTATCTCCTTATTTGCTTCCAGCATAATTAGTCGTTCACGGTGAAAGTGTTTCAACCACTTTGATTTTATCGACGGACGTCAACGCTGTTCACTTCCCTTGATCATTCACAGGCAAAGAAACTAAATTATCCTGATATTTGAAGGTGTGAGAGAATGAGGCTGACAATTTTGCATCATGAAAAATACATAAGGAGCGGTGGGAAGAATTACTGATCTGAGAAAGTCCACAGTGAAGCAGAAGCATTTGCCTGCTCACTGAAAAGCACAACAATCCTTAGTTGTGGGGTTATTTCACGCTGGACAGGCAGCTGTGACCGCACATAGAGGTTAGCCACTAGCAAAGCTAAAAATATTCCGATACCTGTGAGGGTGTATTTTTCTGCAGGAGGGAAAAACTCGACAATGTATTCTGGTGACGTGACATAGGCTGGCAGGCAAAAGAAACCATCGGTGTTGGAAAGGGCAACTGGTGTACTTGTGCCAGTGGTGAGGACTCTGGGGAGATAAAGGTTGGAGGTGGCACATTGATTTTTGCTCCGGTGAACGAACAGTTAGCCACAGCAAATTAATGTGACGCTGCGCAATCTGCCCTGCCTGTCTCCCATTACACAAGACCAGAGCCCTGACAAGCCACAGCTAATAGATAATGCATGTGAAGGAGTGAGATTGGAAAAAGAAAAAAGATCCAGTGTGGCGTGATAAAGGGAGGAGGTGAGAGAGTGAAATGAATTGCATTTGCAAAAGTGGGAACAGAGAGGCAAACAAAGCATCACACAAATGAGAGGGAAGTAAAGAGGAAGAAAGTGGAATTGAAGGAGAGGATGAAGCATACATCATAAAAACATGGTGAAAAGATACAGGGTCGCTGCAGAGGGGTGGAGAACAACATTTACCTCAGACACACAATAAAACACACCAGGAGGCATCTCAGTTTGAGTAGAAGTCCTGTCATGTGCAAGCTGTATATATATGTACACATATATGCAGAAGAAACTTAATGTACAAATACAGACACACACCCAGGAGACAGGGATTGCTTACACACACACACTCCCTCAAAATGATTAATGTGTCTTTGCTCCACACACTGACCCACAGAGCACAGCAGGCCAGTGGCTGAACACAATTTATTAAGTAGAACGCCTGTGTGTGTGTGTGTGTGTGTGTGTGTGTGTGTGTGTGTGGGTATGGGTATTACTGACGTTATGGGGACATAAATCTGTTCACACAGTCACATCATGGGGACTCATCTTCCTTCTGGGGACAAAATGCATGTCCCCATAATGTTTTTAGACTGAAGTCTTGGAGGAGATTTAATGTAGTATAAAGTTAGACTTTGGTTAGGGTTAGGATTAGGATTATGAGGGTACTGGTTATGGTTAAGGTCAAGGGAAGTGTCTAGAAAATAAATGTAAGTAAATGTAAAGTCCCCACAATGAGACTAATACAAGTGTGTGTGTGTGTGTGTGTGTGTGATGGTTGGAAAGCGAGCGTATTGTTTGCAGATCTTACATGCAGAAGAGTTTCAATCTTCTCTGAAAGAGAGAGAGATATCAAAATTTGTGGAGAGGATAGATGAAGTAGCCTTTCCATGGATATATGTGTCATCATTCTGTCTGGATGTGCCATACCTTATGGATGGTTATTTTTAAAAAAAGAGAAGTCACCTGTCTCACCTGGAGCTGACAGCCAGAGGGAGACAGACACATCACTATGACAGAGAGACATAAAGCAGAGAGGGAGAGAAATCACATTTATGGCTTGTCTCGCTTCAGGCGCTGAACCCCTAAAAACTGCCTCACTGCTTGGCAGCAACATGGCTCTGCTCTGCTCTGAACAAAACTTATATGAACAGGAACTATGTGGAACCATGAATGGACATGCAAAAAGACTCATTTCCATTGCCTCCATATAGTGGAAATACTAGGTTGCCTTATTTCACCCTATGCACTGTGTTCTGTGTTACACACTGTCAGTTTGCACCACTGCACTGTCAAGCTGAAGCTGCCAGATTTTTGTCTTATATTTCTATTTTTTATCTCTCGCATTTTATCATAATTAGCACTTTGCATTCCACTTAAGTATTTATTTTAGTATATATTTTGATACTTTATTTTTGATTTGATTTTTCTGAACCCTGCATGCCCCTGTGTGTTTCCATTTTCCAAGCTGCTGGAATATCTGATTGTTAGTTACTACTGAATTGTTAGTTTTCCTTGATTTGAATGGAGTTGTGCTTCATGACCTGTCAGCACGTCTCTGGTAACGCCGTTTGTCCAAGTAGAGTTAATGTTGTAGAAGTTAACAAGTTAACACAGATTTATCTTGTTAACGCGCTTATTTCGACAGCTCTAATAAAAAGTGAAAACTAGAAACAGAGGTTAATGATGATTTATTTGTTGCATAAGTTCCACACTTCAGTAACACCACTTCTGTGGTTATTTTAACCCAAACCATGTTCGTTTTCTAAAACTAACCAATTTGCTTCCTTTCAAGACAAAAGTTTATTTTGAAAAGACGATATGTCACAGATGATGTTGTCATTGGATATTTTATCAAGTGTCAGGTTAATTGCTTCCTATAAGGTGCCCACTCACAACATGAAACAGTAAAGTATAGTGAGCCATTTAGATGTTACCATCAGCAAGCTAACATGCTTACTGTGTAAAGTTTACCATGGTCAACATCTTACTGTAGGATGCTAAAGTGTGCTAGTTAGAAATGGTTGGAAATAGAAAATACTGGCTGGTCATAGCAAAATAAGGAGAATAATAGGAGAATGAATAGAGGAGACACAGATTGGAGTCACAACCTCAACGAAAAAATAAATTAAACAGAAAATTGAACAGTAGTGTGTAGCATGTACTTTACTTTTTAATAAAAGTCACACAATGCAATGCTTTGTCCACACTTTGATAATGCAACTGGCAACAGTTTTTTTGGGTCACACACATCTTTAGCAGAAGCTAATCTAAAAAAAAAGTGTGTCTTCCATCCAACTAGCCTGCATGGCTGGTGTGTTAAGCTAACAGACATGGTTTGACAAGCTTCTTTGCTTTCATCTCTGTTGATTTAACTAAAGCTTTCATCAGGTAAGGATCACAAAATGTGATTCCAGTAATGAGGCAGAAGAAAGTCATGGATACTGATAGCTACCTGACACACCGACCCAAAATGAGGCCCAAAGAAAGGTTCAGAAAAAAGAAAAGATGAACAAGGTAGAGGGTAGTTTTTGAAAGCACTGAAGTCAATGTCAAATCATTTCATCATCCTTGAAAAAAAATCAAAGTGAGATAGCAGGTCTTGCAGCAGCAGATAAGTGACAATACAGAGCAGGAGATGGAATCAGCATCAGAGTGGTCTGCAAGAGGCCTCCGCTGGAGCTGAAGGGTTTCTATCCCAGGATTGCTGCACAAGACATAAAGAAATACAGAGTTGCCAGGTCATATGAAAAGTCCTCTTGTCATCATGTACTTCATGACACACAGACTGATCCTGAATTAATCCACGGAGACAGCAGAGAAGTACTCTGTAGCCCCTGTTAGATGCAGCAAGAAAGTGACAAAACAACAACAAAACTTCTCAGAATCTCTCAGGCTCCTGAGCTTTCAAGGGGCTCCTAACAGTAAATAATGATGTTAATGATGGCTCTATTCCATTTAACTGCTTCAGTTTCTGGGTGCTGGTGTTGTGCATACTATCACACTGTCATGGCTTACTGGGACACTTGACTATAACACGGACATCGTTGGTACAGTATTACCTGTGCTTTTCCTCCTCCTGTTGTTGAAATGTTCCTATTAGAACAGTATTTTTTTTTATCATCGTGAAAATTTTCTTTCAAAATGTTTGTATTGATTGTAAGGAAATCAATAAATCACATCTTATATGACTCAGCGTAAGGTCACGCTGGACAATGACCTCATCTTTGTAAGCCTCTTTATCCTGAACCTTATTACCTGACGCTGGTGATTATGCTTAGTTTTGCATGGAAATTGATCACCTGAATTAATTGTGACAGAGCTGTGATCATAGGATCAAAGGTAGTGATGAAGTCACATTATCCACCTGCACCTTGTCAGGCCTGACCAGGATCTTTTCAACCAACAAACCATATAAACTAACTAAAATCTCTCAAAATCCAATATTATGAACTACTATGGCATATATTATTAAGCTTATAATCACGGTTGAGTGAAATAAACAACAAGGTCCACTTACTGCCTTTTCAGGTCTTTACCTGTTCCTCATAAGCATTCTTGTTCTCATGACTATGATCTGATCTCAATATGTAAATTGGTTTGATAGGCTGACAGATTTATCAACACCCAGGTCAGAGGTAACAACATGGATGGACATGATTCATGTCTAAATATTTTTTTAATGAGGGAAGAATTATTGCTGGCCATGCTGAAACTATGTCACAAAAGAATGTAAATGTGGTCTTAGATTACAGCATCAGCATCATCAACCCTGGGAAAACTGTGAACTTCACTGTGCAAATTATAAAAATCAGCTGTGGGTGAGTAACAGTATTGGAAATGTTATTTGATAAATAGCTGCATATTGAAAACCAAAGATAATTAATTACTAAGCATTGGGTGACTGACAGTCTGTGAGTGTAGAGCAGAAACACTTTAGCCTTAGCTCCCACACATAAATGAAAAAAAAAAATACTTAATAAGATAAATCCATGGATTAGCACTTAATTGGATCTCCAGTCTTTTCTCATTTTATTGTGAATCTGTTTTATTTCTCAGCTGAAATGTAATCGAAATACTGTTATATTGTGAATTAGAACACTCAATTTGCTATCAGGATTGTATTGTCTTATATGTATACAATATACTTACAGGGAATAAACGGCTTAACACTGAACTGAAATTATACTGCATAGAATTTGAGCATAACAATCGGCCATTAATGCCAGTCAAATGTGACCACAGCCCTCCTGAGTGTGCATCAGTGATGTCCATGTCTGTGCTCTACATCTGCCCCTAATTCCTCAAGCAAAAGAACAACATCACAATCAACAATTACCACAAACTGAACCACTGTCAAGAGGCAGCAGTGCCGACGCCTATTAGCATTCCTCTGCTGTAATCCATGCATCCAACTTGTGAGACCACACATGCATTCACGGTCTCATACACGAGACTAATGCATAATTCATAGTAATATAGCAAATGATGTATAGTTCGGGGGGTGCTTCTGACAATGTGTAATAATGGAGCTACAGCCACTGACAAATCTGCACATAAACAAATGATCAGGATTGTCATGAATAGAATGTACGACGCTGCAGGCGCCCTGACATCTGTAGGATGGCAGATGTAAGAGATGATTTGGTGCGTGGGTAATTGCATTGATGTCACAAGAGAGAGATTGCTGCATACGTCTGTGTGTTAGTAGTGATGGTCGGGTTGAAAATTTGAACCGAATTACAACGCATTTTATTCATGTTGATGAAGTAACATGATAGTAGCTTGAGGAGTTTTATTAACCTTTATACAGATGGACAGTTTTTTTTCCCTCAGTCACCACAAATACAGCCTTGTATTGCTGTGCTGCATCAAGAGAAGGCTCCTCGTTCATTTTCCCCACAAAGATGTAACAAGATTTTACATTCAATCCAAGGTAAAAGAGACAAAGACTGTCTTTAGGTTAAATAAAAAATAAACACTTCTAACATTTTTATTCTGAGTGAGGGGGCAGCAGCAGGGTCCAGCTTCAATGTTACAGAGGCTCCTGCTGGCCCCTCCCAAGAACCACCATTGACCTTTCGTGCTCCAGTGACATTATTTCTAAATCTAAGCTGGATCAAGTTGAATCATCTGCAAACTGACAACATACAATATTATTTAATTTACAAACACAGAATAGAAAATATCCAACATGTGTGTCAATAGAATAGAATAGAGCAGGGAAATTCATTCGCCACAGCAGCATAGACAAATTACAATAATGAAAAAAACAATAAATGGCAGCAACGATACAGAAGAAAGTGCTTTTGGACTCTCAGAGATAATCCCAACATTTGGAGACACACTGCTGTAGTTAAGAGAGATTTGTCCTGTGAGTTAGATCCCTTCCTACACCAGTGTCCTTCTCCTTGAATTCAGATTACTCACAATTGGGAAACCCTAATGATGACTTGTGTCCTCCAGTCCTCACTTTTTAGGCTAATACCCACCGAGACAATCTCTCCTCTGCTGATAGTGTGAGGGAGAGGATAACAAATGGATGTTATTAGAAGAGTGAGCGAGAGCACGAGAGCTGTGGCTTCGGAGGACAGATTAGCAGTAATGCCGGGTCATTTCAGCATGCCGCTATAAGACTATTGCAAGACCTCAGTGGGAAAATGAAAGTGCAGCATAATTACCTGAGTCAGATCACTAAGAACTTCCAGCCTAGCAGACCACAATTAGTTTGAGCGCAGAGGAGAGCTCAGCATTCTGTCTGGCTAATGACCGTAATCAATCATTTATCATATACAGAATCAAAGAGTGGGGATGGTTTGATTCTGTGGTAATTTAGTTTAAGAAGCTTTAGCCACCAGAAACAATTGGCAGGGAGCTGATGCAGGGAAAGCACTGAGCCAAAACCTGCTCACAGTTCACAGCAAAGAAATTATTTTTCTTCCCAAAACTTTCAGTTGCCATACAGTACAAATGGGTATACTCTATATGTATTGCTTGGATCGATTCTTTTTATTCTTTTCTTACTCATGCATATCTCACCAAGGACAAGAAGGAATCCAATTTCCTTGTAATTCTTTGCAGGACTGGCATACGCACCCTGGCACCCACACAGAAAATGCATCAACGCTTTGAATTTCAAAGCAGGCAAACAAACAAATACATGAGTTAAAAAGTCACATTGCTGTTAGGTTTTACAGGACAGGGCAGATTTTGTTGACCAAATGAATACTAACCCTCAAAATGACAGCTTACATCCCTCATATGGTGCTGCACTCATTCACATCTGCAAATATTAAGAAGTCTTTTTTTTTACCCCTTATGACCTTTCTGAAATTATATTTCTGTACCACTAATTTACAAGAATCTGCAAAACATTATGTATAACATTTTCATTTGTTTACCCATGCTAACTTGTATTTGGTTAAGTTTAGGCTCTTGAAGCACTTTATTAAGAAAGATTGTGGTCATGTGCAAATACTGAAAATGTTAAAGCACATGACCAAACATGTTATTATGATTCAACCAGAGCGTGCCTAAATTTCAGGATGAATGATCCCTGATCTTTGGTCTCAAAGATCCAACATGGTATAAAACTATACAGCACTGCCAGTAAAAAGGTCATGTAGCCTTAAAAACAGGGAATATATACAGCTAGATTTTGCAAGATCACTTCCCTGACATGCAAGCCTTTAGATTAGCCATTGACCTTCCCCACGTATGTCTTAGGATGTGGGAGGGAGAACATGCAAACTCCACACAGAAAGGCCTCGGAGCCAGGAATCGAACCCAGTGCCTTCTTGCTGTGAGGCAACAGTGCTAACCACTGGCAAACTGTTTTCACAATGAGTGTTATAATAGTATGGATGGCCTTTTTCCACTGCAAAGATACTGTAGATGATTTTAAGATAAACTGATTTCTTCTATCAAATACAGTTATGAGAGAATAATCCTTGATGGATTGTCCACAGGTCAGCGGTTAAAACAAAACTTTGTTTGAGTGAGAAATCCCAGTTTTCCCAGAAAATGCATTAACACTGGATATTAAAAATTAAAGCAAAGCAATCAACTGAAACATTTAAGCCCCTCATACAAATAACCATACTGAGATACATATTTTAAAAAATTAAATGTACACCAATTATGTATTTATATAGGCCTCCTGTTTGTCCTGCTGTTGTTATATAATATACAAAACAGTTCTGAAGTGTGTTTTTGTTTGGTCTTAATGAATGCATGAGGAAAGGTGTTGGTCCAGTTTTAAGAGAGGGTGGTAGATCACAGGCTGCAGCCCATGGCAATAAGGATTAAACACAGTTGTTACTCATTATAATTGGTCTTCAGAGCCCAAACGGTTTTTCTTGACCTCTATTTGGTTGTTAAGCTTGATGTGGCACACACAAACTTCATACATGACACAGGGTGTTTTCTAGAAGAGCAGTGATAATATACTTACTGAATATACCACTCATGATAATGTCCAAAAGAAACAAAATACAACATTAAACAATTATATGGAATTAATTTGTGTTAATTTGACAAAGAGGTCACAGTCATTTTATTATGAAAATCACCACATAATACACAGTACATGAGAACATCATATTAGAAATGTACGACTCAAATGCATGAGTTATGATTTCTTGACGAAGTCACTTATATGTCACAAGATGTACAGCCAATCACTTGGCATTAAAAACATGCCTATTTTAAGAGATTATTGATAC
Organism: Synanceia verrucosa; assembly: GCA_029721515.1. Classification (NCBI taxonomy): domain Eukaryota; kingdom Metazoa; phylum Chordata; class Actinopteri; order Perciformes; family Synanceiidae; genus Synanceia; species Synanceia verrucosa. Next base: position 10,589,902 of record CM056567.1, on the reverse strand, counting down.
CTCATTCTAGGCGTACATATATAATTCATTTACATATTCATATAGTGTCTATGTATATATGTATTATTCACCACCTCCAAAGGCTCCTTGTCGTATTGACAGAATGGATTTGTCTTTGACTGGGACTGACTTTGCGCCTGCTGCTGCAGTTAAATCCCAGAGCTCTCCTTAGTCTCCTCACGAGACAGCATCTAATGAAACATTGAAATATTTATGTGTTAAAAGTTGTTTACCTCCCTCTCTCTGTTCTACTGTAGGCTGCGTGAGGGGAAAGCTCACTCTCACTCTGTTCTCTTTGAGCAGTGTCCTTTCCCTCTTGTCTCACTCCTTCCTGCGCTTATATCATAGTTGGTGAATTAATGAAGGTGAGACAGGGTGAGGGTATTGTAATTTTAATTTCTTGCCGAAGGGAGGGTATAGTCACAGTTTCTTACCCTGTATTGTACGTTTATTATGTTTATTTTGTTTCAGCTGTACCCTTGCTGGATTTTTATATGAAAAAAAAATCAAATAGTTATGTAAAAAGATGGCTTTCATGTGCACCACAGGTGATAAAGGTAAAGGTCATTTGTGTTTATTTGAGGCTGTTTGTAGTGTCCAAAAATCTGCATCTTAGATGAAACCTGTCAAGTGCTTGAAGGGAGACCTTGACGTTTTTCTGAGTTGAACCAGTGAATTATAAATGTAGCAGTGAGTCATCAGAATCATTCACATTTCCAGTGCTGCGTCATGAACATATATATATATATATATATATATATATCTTGTCCTCGGGTAGCAAGTTAGACTAAGTGACTCTCAAGGACACAAAGACACATAGACGGTAGGAGCAGGGATCAAACCCACAACCCTGGGGTTCAGCATCAACCACTCTACCAACTGAGCTACAGCTGGGTACAGTGTTTATGTGTAAAGATGTGATTTTATGGGAGGTTGTAAAGTGTTTTAATCTTTGAATGCAAAAGACGAGTGTGTTCGTCCTTTAAAATACAACGCTTGAGCGTCGTAAATGACTATACTCGTCTTTCGGGACATAAAGAGACGGTATACGCCATAGATATCAAAGCAGGAAGTGGAGATGATCCTGATTAGAGAGCAATTTTTCTGGACAAAAATTGGTGATTTTGGTGAAACTGGCCTCTACTCTACCTCTGATAAAATAAGAAAGGGACAAGGAGAAAACAAAAAAAAATTTCATGATGAAATAGAGAGTCTCTTCTTTCATTTTAGCTATTCAGTGTTTTCAGAAACATAGTACAAAATATTCTGTGAATGAAAAATTACTCAAAATGGGCAAAAGAAACACTGGCACAAGGCACTGTTTAGAAAAGGACTGGCACTCAGTGAGTTCAGCTCAATAATGCTACATCCAGGATCAGCTCTAGCACCAGTAGACCTGTGTCCATTCAGTCCACACTTCTCATTCTTTCCTTTCAGTATCTACCCACTGTTTCTGTTTCTTATGTAATGGGTTGCATTTCCTGTTTGTACCGCCTCTAATTAATTTTCCCCTTTACACAGAATTATATGAAAGAGACCTCTGACATCACAATAAACCTACAAGTGTTCCTGTAAATCTATAAATATGTCCCCATTTTGTTATAATGCCTGGTATATGAGCTGCAAAGAGAATGAAAATGTCAATCAAAAAATGAATAGAGCCAAGAGCTGGCCTTTGTTAATGGAAGCTTCATTGAGGCAGAAAAGTATATTCATCATACAGCACAATTTACCACAGAGAACATAAGCCACTACAACAGGGTAGAGTTCAAAATGGACAACTGATTGGATTTCTGCAGGTAATGAGAGCAACTTGTCAGGCAAAGCATGTGAAAAGCGCAGATCCCTGTAAATCCCCCAAAGCCAATAGATGGGCCAACACCAGGGAAGCATTCAAACGCAACTTTCTCTTTATTGACAGACAGGAAATGCTGCTTCAGCAGTCACATTTTGTCACATAAATCAGACTTGTGTCATTCGTCTGCAACTACACAATCAGGAAATGAATCACCTTTATAAACATGGTGAAATAAAGGTGGTCGCTGCATTTCATGTCCATCCATTCCACACTGTAAAAACACAGAGTAACTCTTTGTGAAAATAGCAAACGATAAACCAGCAACTGCAGCAACGAAAAAGCTTCTAGTGAGAACATTAAGTTCAGACTCAATTTGGACTTACTATAAGAAATATTTTGTCAACATATGTTTGATCTACCCAGCAACTTTGTGTATCCTGTGTTGCGTGGAAGACTGGCGTAGAAATAATACATTTATTTTATGAATGCATTCATGTTTAATTTTTTCTGCATTGATGTTGAACACATTTAAAATAAGTTATACGGGACTATAAAATAACTTACATAAACAGGTGCTGTTCTATATTATTATTATTGGAAAAATGACAGAAGATATAAAGATAAGTTTTATATCCATGAATGCAAATGATCTGAAAGGACACCCAGTATTCCTGGTAAATACTGGGTTTCCTCTCATGTAAGAAAAAAAATTGTGCTTTTAAACACTAAAACTGACAGACAGGACTATTGGTTATTTACAGTGCCTTGTACATGTATGTAGCATGATGTTGCGTCATACCTTAAAGCTATAGTTTGTAATCCTGTTCAGAAACACTTTTTATTGTACTGGGTTAAATGGTCCTTCCATCCTGAGAGCAGTCAGTACATTATGTGTTCAGAAAAACGAAGGAAAAAAATCAGACCAATGTGACAGCTGCAGGACTGTAAAAATTCTGACCAATCAACTGTCACTTGGTCCGAATGGAAAGAACCAATCAGATGCCTTCATGTCTTGTCCTGCCCACGTCCCCCTCCATCTCTCCCCCTTCCTGTGTGCACAGCCTTTATTATAATGATATAGTTTACTTACAGGAGGGAGGGGGAGGAGGGGTGGAGCTTAGAGAAGGTGCCGCTTTCAAATCTTGCTAGTTAACATCTCCAACTATAATTTTAATTAACTGGTTTAATACCATCCAGGGAGCACGCTAAGTGAACCAAATCAAATGCACCTATAGAGAAAGCGAGTAGGAGGAGGAAAAGGGCATGCAGTTATTTTCCATTTAACCAAGAGTCAACAGACACAGTTTAGTCTAATTAAATAGGGAAGGTGATATGGGGTTGACTGCACAAAGACTGGGACACTGCATCATTGCTAACTGAATTCAGAAGAAAGGAAATTCTTGTGTGGGGAAGTTGGGGGGTGGATACTTACTCCTTAAAGACTCTGATCTGATTCTGTGTATGAAGATGGACCTGACCTGAAAAGTGAAGTCAAATCATCTGAAAAGGTGGTTTCTGTCATTTTTTTCATTCAGTCAGTTTTACTCAGACTATTTTTACTGGCCTACTTTGGTCTTGCACATTTTTACACAAGTACTTTTACTTGAGTAAAAGCTTTTAAACATTTAGGCTGACACAATTAGTAGTCGGCTTGACATCACTTGGTTTGCCTCCGTGAGAGATGAAATCTTATTTACGTGTTGCGTCTTCTTAGCTGCCTTGCTAACATTATTAAATATGTCATAAATTATCCAGTATGCTGTAGAGTTAGAGGTGCTTGTGAAGTGGTAACACTGGGAGGCTTCTGAATGTGCTGTTATATAATTTCTAATACATGTTAATGCAGAGCACTGGGCACGACTGTCTATAATATAACCAAGAAGTGTTGTTTGGATATTTTGGACAAAGCATGGACTCATGCTACAAACTGAAGCAGATACACAGACACAACAGCCTAGGGATATATTATACAAACACACCATGCCCATACTAATATAAATCATATTTTGAAATAGAATGTACAGTATGTAACTAATTATGATGATATATGAATGTATAAGAGGACTGATTTTCTTTGAAGAGGCACAGTGAACCCATGGTGTGTGTGTGTGTGTGTGTGTGTGTGTGTGTGTGTGTTGGCTCACACACAGTGAGGCTAATGTGTCCAGACACCTCGCGGGTCCCAAAGTGACTCTTGCAGTAACAGATCAATCAGGGCTGGCTGAGTAGACAAGCTCCCCACGCCTCCATTGTGATACCATTATCTTCCATTTAGGAAGGAAAAGTCATATTGATTCTTGCCATCGTGTCACTGCAAATTTGGCTCTGTTTTGCTCTTTCCAAGTTGTCGGTTTGCCCGGAAGCTTAAAGCTGAAAGCTATGGAAGGAGTTTTTGTACAAGTATTTGGCTTTAAGTGGCACAAAAATGTTGCAAGGTACAATTACATTGATTTAATATGAAAGTATACCGTGAGCTAGCCTGACAAGTCAGACTATGACATCAAATGTATAGTCTGCGGGCTGTCAATAGACAGAGTTGAAGCCTGTGGGTGGGACCAACCATTGTTGTTCAAACTGCCTCTGCATGTAATAGGCCAGCGCTATGACCAATCAGAGCAACGGACATTGTGACGTATTCCTTTTAGCTACCAGCGGAGCCAGCTGGTATATTAGACTTTTGCTGTAGAAAACAGCAAATACATCCTTCTTGAAAACAGATGACTTGAGAGCTTCGTTCTGCTCAACTTTCAAAGAAAAGTCCAAGTCTAACTCTTCCGAAATCGATGACAGAGCCGATTCAAACAATCGCTGTTTTTTAGCCACAGGCATCTTGGTTGTTTTGCTATGTAGTCATCGTGCTATGCCCACCTCAAGGACTCGCTGTGCAGATAGAGCGTTGTGATTGGTGCGACAGATTCCTTGTCGGAGCCAGGATTATCCCCTATGGTGCGCCACTAGACCATCCTGCTAGGCAAAAATATTTTTTGCTGCTAGGGTGCGTTTAGGTTTGTAGGCTAACTGTGAGCTGCTATTTGGTGTCATTATTTTAACATAGTAGTACATGTACTGTAAGGGCAAGGGTCTGTCTGTATTATTAACAACACTGTCTAAAGAAAAGAGAGACAGCCACACTACTAGTGAGATGAATACCCACATTGAGGACCTTTTGACAGAATGTTTCTATTGATTAGCCATTTGCAAACAGTGGGGTTGCTTTTATCAGAATGTGCGGTGTCCTTTGCTCAGCAGAGTTTGGCATTGTGAGGAATGGAGAGAACAGGACACTGACTGCTGGCCTGGAAAAGTGATGGAGGGCAGCTGTGTTGCCACAGAGGGGGGGAGGAGGATAAAGAAAGCCCAGAGAGACCGGGGAGGGTCGAGGTTACGCTGCACTCGCAGTACCAGCGGGGACAGTAAAAGCCTTTCATAAGCTAAAGAATATTGAACATCCACACTGAGGTAGAAGAATTAGACATTGATTATCAGACGGCCATTGTGAGCTGCTGCTTCCTTACTGTTTCACAGACAGCAGACAGAAAGAAGGACACAACTTGCATGCAGCTAGTGTGAATACATAATTAACTGCAGACGCAGTGGAATTATGTCTACAGCAAATGTGCCAAAATAGAGAGCTGTCAACATAATATAATGATGCTGTGTAAAATAATTTAATGCACTAAAGCTTGACAAATTCAGGTTTGTCTGCATTAATACAGTTGTCTCTTAAGCGTTTTAGTTTCCCGTTTTCACAGAAATCAGTGATGGTTTTACAGCTCAAGAAGAAATATATTGGTATTCAGATTTTTTATTTTCTATTTATTTAAAAGGTTACATTCTCATATTTAAATTGTAAAAGCTGAGGTGCAACACTGAAAGTAAAGGGGCAGTAGTTTATATTTGCACTGTTAACATTCATATTGTAGTTTTGTCAGAAGATTTGAAAAACTAATGAAGGTATTCACACTAGTTTGGGAGAGGTATGTCTATGTGACTGAGGCTCTTGATTATTTTTCTTGAGTTGTTTTTTGGTAAAATATCAGAAAATGGTGAAAAATGTTGATCAGTTTCCCAAAACCCAAGGCAGCATTCTTCTTTTGTTCACAGCTCGAAGATATTCAGTTGAGGACTCAAACCAATTACTGGATTAATTCCTCTTGTGCAAATGGCATGTATCACTGCATTTTTATGAATTGATTCATTTATTAATATTTAATTAGTTCCATGCTGTGCACTCCTACAGTTTTTACTTGTATTGCCCAGTAGCCAGCTCAGAGCACATTTGATTAGCACGTCTGCAGTTTATTTACAGATGATTGCAGGTAACAGGTTGGTTCGGATGCTGAGCTTTGCAGGTGCACAGAGGAAAGATGAAGGACTATTACAAACTCCACATCTGTGCTATGGTTCAACATACTTTGTGTGAATAAAGTCTAGTACGTATATTTTTGGAAGCACTCAGCAGTAATATACTTTATTGCTTCCCGAGAGCCTCCTTTATGGTTAGAGACGCGTAACCATGGTAGCCGCATGTAAACCTTGTGAGAATGTTTTTTTTTCATCTGCATGCATTGAATACTGTTACTTTTTCCTCACACTGGTTATATTTAATACAGTCACATGCAAAATGAATTCTGCTTGATGTACTGGCAGTCATTCATCTAATACAGTGAAATACAATCCAGGTGGTCCAACTTGAGTCACATATTCATGGGTCCGATTATTATAAAACAGGATGGAGCAGTTCATAATACCATAAGGCTGGATTCTGTAACCATCGTCTAAATGTGATCGTCAGGCAAACAGAATAACACATTACAAAGTGATCCAACAACAATGTGCACCCATGTACAGTGTGCTGGCGGATGATGTTGCAGCAAAGGTTGAGCCACATTTAACTGAAACAGTAAGAAAGGCAGCCTAAAATAATTTGATTATGATTAAACACAATTAAGCTCATGACACAACAATGACAAACCTTCAACAGTTTTCCTATTTTTAATTTTCAGCCTTCCAAAAACGTTTACTGAAAATGTCCACGGTTCTACATAGAGGAGGCCCTTCTGTTTGCATCTGACAAATAGATAAAAACACATTAACCAGCCACACAAGTGAGGTAGGCAGAAGGGAAGCAGGAAACGGGGTGACGCAGCTCCCAGACCGAGCGACAGCCGGCGTCACAGACAGGAGCCTCTCCACACTCAGGCACCCCAGCATGGACGCAACATGTTTGCTGTTGCTAATCACTTTAAATAGTCACATTTGAGTGCCACTCTTGGGTAGGGCTGCACTATTCAAGCACAGCATGGTCGCTACCTTTTAATGACATCATCTTAATTGGTAAAGATTTCATGTATAAATTTACCACCCAAAACACCTTTACTCTATCTTTGCTCTGCTAACACACAATATACAGTATTATGCAGTGAGAAACTGTTGTCTGGTCACAGGAATGGATGGGCATGTCGGGCAACGTGCTCCTGGAAGGTCATGAAGGCAGCTTCATGAATCACCACAGCAGGGTTAGCCTTCTTCAGTTTCCATGATTTATCCCCAGCAGGAGAGACCAGCCATGAGCGGAGGTCAGACACATATAGTATGCAGCCTGGAACACACCTGTACATGCATACACATCAAGAACACACAAAGCATGGCGCCAGGTGACGTTGAGGATGCTCAGCTGCAAAAACACACACACACACACACACACACAAATATTACCCTCACCCCCACGGTCATGGTCATTAGTGGCGCACCTATCCCCTTGTTTGCTTCGAACCAAGACAAACTGACAACAAAAGGCTGATAAGCAAAGCTATCCATCTTTAGGGGCGTTTGGTGGTGCTAGTTGATTTAAATGGCTGCTAAGCAGTTACAGACGACAAGGTGGGGGTGAGGTGACTGGAAGCCAAGCTCTAAAAGAAGAACAGGTGATAAAGTGATTCAGGGGGAATTCCCTTGCATGGTAACAACTGGATTAGATGCAGAAACAAGAGAGAATGAAGCATAATGCTATTCCAATTCAACTGTCCTGAATTACATGTATTTTCAATTTCATTTGACTTCCACTATCTCCGAACCTACGTCATCCTAAGTATGCATGTTATGTATTTTTTTTCTTAATTCTTTAATTTGTAATCTCTTTACAATTCAGATGCCAAGGCAAAACAAAAATAACAAATAAAAAAAAAAAATAAGCACTTACCATTTTTTTTTCTTTTGGTTTGAGGTCACTTGTGGGCAGAACCCTACAGCAACCTGAAAAGTTTCATATAGTCTGGAAATAGATAGATCCATTGATAGATTGATAGATAGATCGACAGATAGATACTTTATTAATGCCGAGGGAAATTCAAGAGATTCAACTGCCAATTTACATATTCAGCCAGCGCATAGCAATAGTGTACTGCAGGGGTGACCTATTTTTGTTGATATGTTCCATTGACATTTTTTTTCATTTTGTTCTATGACATAATTTCTACAAATGAACACCACTGTTGCCGTTTTCTTAAACATAAATGCAATCAGCAAAGGAAAATGCTAGCATTAGGCTAGAAACAAAAGCTTTAAAGATGGACTAGTTGGTGTGATGATGTTTTTAGGGATGTCTACTGACATATTTTATTCAGTAGAACAAAATATTACATTTTCTTAGCTTGTGTAGCATCCAAAACCATATAAAAACACTGACTTTGAGACAAGGGAATCAGATGAACTAAAATCCTAACTCACTTCTGGGACACTTTATGTCACCATTTGTTGGGAGTTGTGTTTTCTGAGCTCTGTTTTGAGCTCCAATGGGGGAAAAAAGTTGCTCTTCAGCTCCTGAATGATCCGCCATGTTCACCAGCTACTCCCTCACTTTGTCAGTTTATTGCCGCTCTCTTGTTGAAAAGAGTTTCTTACAAACTCATGTGACAGTGCCCCTGTAATCTCAAACAACTTTATTACTTATTTTATATTACTTAGCTTTTTTTTGTCAAACCAGTCTTTCCAAGACCAAACAGAACTTTCATGTTCAACATTATCAAATTCTGTATGCAAATATCTGCATGCAGACATAAACAGGTGGTGCCTCAAAAGAGAAATGTAGCGTTGTCTTGTGATGATTCTATTTACAGAAAACACATTTCTGAAATAGAAGAGGATTTGAAGGCTACGACAGCTCAGCACAGCATGTAATGAGCTTTACATATTTATTGGTTAAATCCAGTCGCAGTTTGTCTGTGTGTGTTACCCTCCCTGTCGGATTTTTGCTCATGGTTGTTCTCACGGTAACTCCGGACATCCCCCAGTGTATTTTGAAGTTTGTCAGTCCACATTGTTTACCTGCTGTAAAACCTGCTGCTGAATCTCTGAATTATTCATGTAAGCCCCCCGACCGACTCTCAGATCTTCAGTGTTGTTTGCTTTGTCAACACTATGAAATGAATTGTATACACACCAAAATAGCATCTTTGACCTTTGAAACAGAAGAAAAGTTCTGTCTTTTTACTGCTTTCATGTCTCCAAACTTCCACAGTGTTGCCCTAACAAGTGGTTATTAGGCCGGTCCATTAGTGAATGTGGAGGTGCTTTTGTCAGTTCTGAAGACCCTGGGCTCCCTGTAGAGACCGATCCATGCCAGTGTGACCCCTGATGCCCTCAAATTCAATGTTGTATGGATGTTGTTGTTCTGCTCTTGGTTTCTTTCTCTAGTCAGGTTTCTGTGGTGTTCCCTGCAGTATACATCCGAGCCTCCACCCTACTGTGTTGCTCCCTCATCAACACCCATTTTTTATGTAAGGAGTGACTTTAAAATCCAGTGTGTGTAATAAAAATATCATGACAAAATATGGACATAACTAAAAAAAATAATTTATTCAGGTTGGTATATGACAGGATAACATCCAAGGTGTAAATCATTCAATTTTTGCTGTACACTATATAATATTGATTTTCTTTAATGCTGATTGGCTGGCCATTTAACCAGCTCATAAAGTCAATTCACTGTTTTGTTTTCTAATCAATGCCTTTTATTGTGTTTTTCAACCTGGGATATTCAAACAATACAGTCAATACAAAGTGTAGAAAAGAGTGCTTTCATTGTTATTTAAATCTGATTTTTAAAGCTATAGTCTGTCATTCTGTTCAGAAGCACTTTTTGTTCTACTGGGTGAAATGTCCTTCCATCCTGAGAGCAGTCAATACATTATGTGTTCAGAAAAAAGAAGGAAAAGAATCAGACCTCTGTGGAAGCTGCAGGATTGTAAAAACTCTGACCAATCCCTGTCTTTCGGTCCAAATGGAAAGAACCAATCATATGCCTTAATGTCTCGTCCTGCTCATGTCCCTCTCTCCTCCCCACTGTTGCTTGAAATATCCAGCACACTCCTCTGCAGAAAAACAGAGTTAGCAGGAGAATCTGTTCTGTAGGGAACAATGGCAGAAAATATGCAGCCAAAAATACCACTTCCAGTGTTAATTCTGACGGCTCACCCTGCTAAACAGGAAAAGAGAAAAAAGAGGGAGGTAGAAAAGTCTGCGACAAAATTATGGATAAAGCTAAGAGGACAAGCCAGAGTCAACATTAGTGGAGACACTGAGACATCTGAAGGGACTGAAAAGTGATGCAGAAGTTGCTTTCTTTCTGTTGGATAATTATTTGTTTGCCTTCAGGGGGAATTATTATTGTCATGAAATATGTAATGTTTGCTAACTTAGCTACTTTTGTAGCGTATATTAGCCCAATGCTAACATTAGCATCTCTGTGGGTGTAAATCGGTCGTAGATGCGGCCAAGCTATGAAAGAACAGAGAGAGAGAGGACTTCCGAACAGGATGCTGCATCAACCAATCATCTTGCAGGAATGCACACATAGCACCTGCACTGGTTTGCAAAGACATTTCCATGTATCTCCACAGAAGCATCATTCCACTCTCAGTCACTCTGAGCACAGCTTAGATATTAATTATAACATGATGTGTTATTTCAGTATAGCTCAGACCACTGCTGTGGTGAAAAAAAGTATGATCTCCTCATATTGTTGCTCAAGGCCTGTGTTCAATTACTGAGACCTGTAATCAGTCAGTAAGTGAATTAGACTGAGAATCCAGTGGAAACAGCCCAGTGATTCATTCCACCAGAAAATTAAGGGGAGTAGATCAATTTAAAAAAGTGTTTAAACACACAGCACTTTACTGACAGAAAAAAAGAGCACGAATTAGTCAAATCAAATTAACACCACATTATCTCCCACTTATTAGAATTACATTTCAGATGCAAAAAGATAAGCAATTGCACTCATGCATGATTGAGCTGGTAAAACAAAACATTAACATAATTTCTGGAGAAATTAGTTTGATTTTGGACTTATTAACACTTGGCTGGGATCAAACCAAGAAGACGAGAAATCGAATAAAACGCACACGTTCGCACAGACTGCTAAACAAAGGCAAACCCCCTGCAGACACTGAGGGCAAGCATGCAGACAGGAATAAATCAGAGCTCCAGCCAGGCAGATGAGGCGTATTTCACACTCAAGGAGCGGCCTACTCTGCGCAGCGCCGGGGATCATTAATCTCGAGGAGACAAGCCCTCTGGCCTGAAGCTGGCACAGGTAGACCTGAGCTGGCTGGGCCCGGGCCATGAGCCTATACAACACTAATGGTCTCATTGTGTTATCAGTTGTCAGGTAGTACAGAGCTGGTGCTGTTGACCTAAATGGAAGTGTGTTGCTGCCAAGAGCCACAGGCGCTCGTGGAGCGACGACGGTGGCGTTTGTCCTGGATCTGGAGCTAGACTGTCGCTGGTTGGATCTGGACAGCAAGATAAGACAGCAAGGGCAAAAGTTTGGGCTCAAGCATGGAACTACTACCCGAGGGAGCAGTGTTGGGCTTGTCATTCAGAAGAAGTCACATCTATTATTTATTTTTCATTACTCATTTAAGACACAATTTCTGGATCTCACTTATTATTCCACAGGAGCAGTGACTGTTCTGTTTGCTCTCAAAAGTTGTCAACTTAAAGGTATAGTTGGTAATCCTGTTCAGAAGCACTTTTTTGAGACTTGGTCCTTCCATCCTGAGAGCAGTCAACACATTATGTGTTAGAAAAAGGAGTGACCTCTCTAGCAGCTGCAGGACAGGATCCCCGCCATTCGGTCAGAAAGGAAAGAACCAATCAGATGCCTTCATGTCTCATCCTGCTCACCCCCCAGTGGTTTTTCGGCAGCTGACACAAGAGAGCACTCTCACACAGCCTGTGAATAATATAGGGGCTTCTGGGATTTGTAGTTGGGAGATAAAGAGACTGTGTACGCCACAGAGAATAAAGCAGGAAGTGGAGATGAACAGAATCTGGACAAAAAGTGGTGATTTTGGTGAAAGTGGCCTCTAGTCTACTTCAGATAAAACAAGACTTGAACAAGGTAATTTCATGATGAAATAGAGAGTCTCTTCTTTCACTTGAGCTCTTCTGTGTTTTCAGAGACATAGTACAAAATATTTTGCGGGTCTTGAAATATGCCTCAAAATGGGCCAAAATGCTGGCACAAGGCACTTTCTGTTTTATAAAAGGGCTCGCACTCAATGAGTTAAAAGCATATCAGACTTAAGATGACACTGTAAAATAAAATTATTTCCATGGTTGTGCTGCAGAGTAGTCAACCATGGATTTTCTTCATCTACCAGAGTTCAGTCAGTGTTAGGTGTGCTAGGAATCATCAATTACTGTTTGCATGGTAATTTAACTCTTTGTACGGTAGAATATTAATTATTCTAAAACACATAGTTTACTTCCTTGATTAAAAAAAACAAACGCTGTTCTAGAATCTGCTTCATTATTGTATATTAGTTACATGAATAACAAAGTATCACATTTCTTCTAAGATCTGTTGCCACTGACAACGTCTTTTAAACTCCTTGTGACTGTGATATTTTTTCACACATTTTATATATACTCAGGTAATGCTGACGCTCTTGTACTGACAATATATGGCAGTATTTATATTGTGATGACTTTTATGGTGAAGGCTCACTTCTTCAGGAAGCTATCAACATATTTTTGAACCAAAGACTACAGTCACAACAGAGTTCGGAGAGGTGGAGGAAGTCACATCAGCAAAAACTGTGGGTATGATGCGATCAGCAGTGTAATAGTGACAATTTATCAAATCTAAACTAATATGAATGTGTTTGGATGATGAATGTGGGTGAAAAGCTGATGCTGCGAAGAGCAAACAGGGTGCAAATGTAAATGTGCTGGTTTGACTGACGAATGACAGGCGGATGTAACTTGTCTTCAGCATGGATCAACTCTGAGCAGCACAGTTAAACAGACTCGTTTGTTTTACTGTATTTGTGTTCTGCATGAGATGAAGTGGCGAGGCAAATTATGATGGCTGGTTAAGACCAGCAAATTACTCCAAACAAAATCACACCGGCTTGTTTTGAGATGCTGCTGAGTCCAGCACTGTAGAAAAACGTTGTTCTGCTTATTCCAGCTTCCAAGGTGTGTTTATTCAGTGACGTCTACTCCAGATGTCAGAGCTCACCGGGCACAGCTGGAGCAGACTCAAACACACTAACACTAAGGCTGTGATTCAAAGTGAGAATAATCAGCCTGAAGTCAGTCCGATGACACTGCTGACTTGTTGCAGCTTGTCCATCGGACCTCGGGCGGAGCTTGGGGGGGTCAGTCGTCAGCTCGGCGAGCCTTTGTCATTAACGGTTGAAATCCATCTTCACACATAGCAGAGGAGGCTTTGTTCTAGTGTTTGGAAGGCAATATGTCCATATATTCATTAATATTGTCACACTCATTTACAGTGAAATGTGTATGTTGTTACCGGGTTCGAATCCCGGGCCCGGGGCCTTTCTGTGTGGAGTTTGCATGTTCTCCCCGTGTCTGCGAGGGTTCTCTCCGGGTACTTCGGCTTCCTCCCACCATCCAAAAACATGCATGGGGATTAGGTTAACTGGTTAATTTAAATTGCCCGTAGGTGTGAATGTGAGTGTGAGTGGTTGTCTGTCTCTATGGGTCCTGCGATGAACTGGAGACTTGTCCAGGGTGTACCCTGCCTTTCACCCTAAGACAGCTGGGGTAGGCTCCAGTCCCCCCGCGACCCTATGAGGATAAGTGGTAGATAATGGATGGATGGATGTGTATGTTGTAATGTTATCATGAGCTTTATTATTTGGGTTAAGGGCCCGACCATTTGCCCCGCCCCTGGCCCGGCTCTGATTTGTTCCGCTCGTGATTGTGGGAATTTATTATTTCATTTATTTCATTTTACTTACCTCATCGCAGAAAATCCCTAAATTGGCACTTATTACCTTATTACGCTGATGGGTTGCCTCACAGTTATTCATTTGACTGCTGTGTCACTATAAAAGAGTGAGTTTGCAAAGGGAACTCTAATTTCTCACAACTCATTGTTCTTTGTAAATCAATGTCCTGAGAGAAAGTGTCTGCCTCCCGATCAATGGCATCAGTGCAGACTGGCTTTTCTACAAACTGACTCAATAAACGGTCACAACAGCCCAGTCCTCACTGACGTCACCTGGTGATCTGCACCCAGACAGGCAGCACAGTATTGGCCAAATGGATAAACTTTTGTTTAGGCTCCCTAAAGCCACTTTCCTGCAGAAAGAAATATACTAATAAAAATATACTCCTCATCATTTCTGGTATTTCACGTTCTTCTCTGGTAGTTTTAATCTCATTTTCACTACTATACCTGGTTTGGCTTAAAATTACCGTTTGTTATGTTATTTAAGCGAAAGTAAACACTGACTTTAAAGCTGCAACGATTAGTTGACTAATTAATTACTTTATTTACAGAAGAGTAATCAGCAACTGTTCTGATGGTTGATTGTTAGTCATTTCTTATGTAAAAATGTCAGAAAATACTCTTTTCAGCCACTCAATCATAATCATCTCATCAGGAATCACAAGTCAGCGTTCACCTCAATTTAAAGGGAGAATTCCGTTTTTGTTTTTTGTTTTTTGTTTTTTACAAAGTGGACTGTGTTTCTGGGATAAAATACTGCCTTTTACTCACCCATTTCACTTTGGAGTCATTTGGAGTATTTCTGATGACATTGGATTTGACGCTATCCATTAATCAGGAGTGAACGGGGCAGTGAAATGCAGCCAGTAAATGACACAAACTTGACCATTTCTCAAATAACAGATGTTTAATAAGATGGGCTACACTATTACTACACTATTATTCTAATTTCAGTCTGGAGTTGTCCATAACTTGAGAAAATTCTATCTGTAAACAGACTCTACTTCCTGTGTATCATAGTTTACTAAGGACCCCTAGTGCTCACCTATGTGTCCTTCACAGTGACTGAACTAAAACAAAGCATGTATGCGTATATGACAACATCACAAATAAATATTTTATTATTTCCTGTTAAATAATATTGTCAAATCTAAAATTGTCGGAAACACTCCAAATGACTCCGAAGTGATATGGGTGAATAAATGACAATATTTTATCCCAGAAATAAGGTCCAATTTGTAAAAAATGGAACTTCCCCTTTAAATGTATACATCTTAACAGTCATGTTAAGTCAAACCATGATGATGATTGTTTTTACCGAACCTAGCCAAGCAGTTTGCTGGTTAGCTGGTTAAATAACAGGTCACCACATTAAATAAAGAAGTGTTCAGACTGCAGTAATGAGGACTGGGGGAAAAGAGGCAGCCATTATTCTTAGGGGTAACAATGGTGAAATGACACCAGCCCTTATGCAGGCAGAACCACAAGAACCAGAGGTGCTAAAACTCTGGGATATTTCCACCAGTCTCCTGTTTTAGAGAAGTGTCTTCATCATCAAGGGTAACTGGAACACTGGCCTTGCATCCTGCTGTTATTTATGGCCCAGCTTGATAATATACCACAAAAACAACTGGCAGTGCCTATATTATGCTTCCCAGAGTCAGCTCATTGTAAATCCTCTCTCTAAACTTTTCAGTCCATGTGCAGTGTGTATTTGTTAGTGTGTGAGTGATGCCTCACATTGTGAGTAAGTCCAGCCGCTGTAACACAGCTACCAAGCTCTCAGACAGGATGGAAAAATATCACAAAATAAAAATGTTCCTGTGTATATTCATAAAAAAAAGAATAAAAGGTATTACATGGGCGCATGTGATTTTCACAGATGCATAATTCACACCACCGTGAAGATATGTGGGACACTCACACCAGCTCGAACATTGTCTCCTCCACTCCCCCTCCCTCCATTAGATGCTCTCTTCTTCCTCCTCCTTCCTCCCTCTCACTAAACAGATGGAGGTGTCAGTGGATTTCCACCTAAACACACGCCAGGGCGGAGCTACCGGTCTCATTTGCATGCTCTGGAGAGAGGAGTTGTCTGTTCGGGTCACAGAGGTTTCTCTGCTGACCCAGCTGCATGGAGAGGTCAAGGGTAGGCGAACAGTGACAGGGGCAGAAAGCTCTGCTGCGACCTCTGGACGTTTGTACTCGCTCTTCTCTTTTTAAGCTGATAAAAATAAAGCACCGTTTATAGCTTAAAGAAACAGTTCATTAACAAAAACATAACTCTGTCTATTCCAGCAGTTCTGGATAAGTTTACCATGTGATAATGGAATTATTCTCAATTGATATGAGTAATTGTACAGATGAGTATTGATGAGGGTGGTGTTCCTATCATGATAACTGATTAATTGTGACTGAAAGCAAAGCTCTGGGGATGAAAATAGGTGGCAAAGACCTATCCTCTTGGGTAATTTAAGTTAGCATGCATATCTCTTTGCCTCCACCACTCAAGCAGGAGCTGCTACATCTGTGCTCAAGATTGCCTCAGACCATTCGCATACTGGGTTTGGATGTTTAAGTGTGGTTTAGTGACTTAAAGGAAGGGTTCATCTGCAGTGTTTTCCTGGATTTACAAATGGAAACTCACGCTCAGCTACAAAAAGCAGTGATTCAAGTTACCACAGTAAGCTGATCAATAAAGTTCTGAATTATATGAATGCATGCACAAGCTGAGTAAGTTTGGAAATGTCTGAAAGGGGTAGTTTTTGTGTTTGCAGTGGGTAGTACTCCTATGGTAAAATTACTGTTTTTATCAATGGAGTCTGGTTTGCTTTGAGGAGGGCGATATAGTGGTGTCAGAAAAGGGCTGACTCATTTAGAATAGTTTCATCCATTTTGAAGAGGCTTCTACAAACTACAAACTGGCAGCTGACCACCATCTATCTATGTACACAATGATGTGTAGATATACTATATGTATTCGATGCAAAACCATACATACTACATGAACATATGGAGCATCACTAGAAAGCTAAAGAATGATATAAAAATCACCCAGAACAAAATGAAAAAAATAATGTACCCGTCCTTTAACAAGTGCTCTGCTGGATGGCTACTTTGCTTTGCAGCTACTGGGTTCTTTATACTGCCGTCTGTCTTTTCTATTGTCTTTTCCTTGCTTTTTCCTCTGGATGTATGTGTTTGTTTCATTGATTACACTACCAGGATGGATCTCTTTCATCCACCTCCACCTCAAGCCATTTCTTTTTCCTGGTGTTTTTCTGTCCAGAAGAAGAATTAACAGATGTGAAATGGAGTTACCTTTTACAGAAGAAGAGCCTTCAACTTAAACTAAACTTTCCCTTTGCTTTGCCAGTAGAACCTTCCCTTTAGTTCATGTTGTTCATAGCTATACCTTTGAAAATGAATGCATTGTAATAAATGTATATCCCACCAAAGCAATTTGTATGTAATCCATGTGATTGTGAACCAGGACATATAACCATTGACAAAAACTGTGTACAACGAATGGATGGATGAGAGGGTCCAAAACCACAAGACTGTTCTCGTCCTTTTTGAAACCAGGAGTCAACATTGACTTGTTAAGTAATGTGTTATCACCCCAACACTGACTTATTTGTCAAAAAATACAAAGTTTAATCAAAATGCCACATTTGATCAGTTTATTGGAACGTGTTAGTCTCTCCTGAACATGCAGGGTTGATATTCAACTGAATTCAGGCTTATTAATATATTAATACAGTTTGAAGTCACACTATACAATAATGTATGTCATTGAACAAATTGTTCTGATGGCATACTGTATGTATATATTTTTTGCAGAAAAATAGTGCAACTAAAGTTTCATCAAAGTTGAAAAAGTTTTCAGTCGCTCAGATGTATAAACAGGAAGGTGTCTTATTGTAAACTCACAGTTCAAAATCTATACCTTTAAAAAAAACACCTCAAATGTGTGCTGCAGCTTTGACTGAAACTGCAACCACAACTCCATGGCAACACATTTAAAAATGAAATAATTAACTAAATGTTTACTTCAGCCCACTGCAACCTGGGAAAGGCTATTAATCATAATGATCATTTTAGAATATTTAGGTTTAATTATTAATGCTATACGAGTCAATCAAAGTTAGTTTGACGTTGCAAAACAATCAGTGTGTTTACCGATAAATATGGCTCTTTTTTGTACTTACTTTCATTAACATTTCTTCAGCAATTTACTGCATAATACTGGAACACATAGTCGTCCTACGTGTTAATTTATCGACAGTTTGAAAAGAACCTTGCAAACATAGCTTGATAGATACACTCTATAATCGATCACATCTGCACCTGGAACCTGGCAGTCGACTTACTTAGTCTGGGACTGTGCACATATTTACATTGTAAGACATCCAGATTTCCAGATCGTTTTAATTTTTCAGAAGAACTGTGCATCTTTTAACTGATTTTTTAAAAAATAATGCATACTGTATAATTGTACAAGCAATGCAAATCCCACTTCGGTATCCCCCCTGTGGTTGTCTCACTTGTTCTGCTTATAAAGTAGAACCTTACATATGTTCCCAACTTTTTGTCACTCTCACTGACACCCAAAAGAGAAAAAAAAAACAAACCTGTGTGTGAACATATGGAGATTTCCAGTTTTGTCAGCCTCAAGCATCTTTTAAAAAAACTGTGTGATGTTCATCTGATGAGACAGATGGTTCATTAGAGAATCACAAGTATCCCGCTAAGTCTCGCACTCACTTCAGGAACAGACCTCAGAGGCCGAGGCTAATGCTGCTGGGAGTTCGGTCGGTGTGCGTGCTGCTTGCGCCATAACAGATCTGAGATGTGATCAGGAGATTGCAGTGAGCAGACATCAGATGGTTAAGTAAAGGTCAGTTTGTCCTGCTCAGTCTTTATGTGATCTGTATTGCTTAATAACATCTAACTGAAATCCTTTGTGTGGCCCTCTGTGTTCCACTTCCCGTCTCAGTTCTGCCTCCACTTTCTCTTTGCTTTTGGTGACTTTTTGCACATCTTCTGTTTTTCCACTCCCATCTGGACAACTACCAAGTTTTAGTTTCCATGGTAACGCACAGTATTTTTTTTCTTCAGCTAAACTGGTGAAAGTGTTTGGATTGCAGTTTCTTTGTGGAACATTTCATCTGGTTAAAGTGCATGTTATCTTTCCTCCAGCAGAAACACACATGTGCAATTATCAGGAAGGAGGAACCTCTTAAAATCAGGTTTTGTGAAGTATGACTAAAGGAGAGTTTATGGAGTTTATTCTGACATAAAACCGCCGATAAGGCTTCAATCTGCAGGACAGAAAACAATACACAGATATACTTTTCTCTGGTACTCTACATAAAAGGGGATTCAATATTAAGCAAAAAGAAAATGTGATAAGGGTGTGTGTTAAGAAACCAATGAAGTCAGATTGATGAGAAGAGGAAGCTATTGGCTGGAAGGTGCTGCTGGCAGCTGGGTGGGGGGACACAAAGCACCCAGTTATCTCCTTAGCTGTTCCTCAGCTGCTCCTCAACTGTTTCTTTGCTGCTGCTGAACTGCTCCTCAGCGCTTCCTCAGCTGCTCCTTAGCTGTTCCTTAGCTCATCCTTAGCTGTTCCTTAGCTGCTCCTGAGCTGCTCCTCAGCTTCTCCTTAGCTCCTCCTTAGCTGCTCCTTAGCTGCTCCTCAGGTGCTCCTTAGCTGCTCCTTAGCTGCTCCTCAGGTGCCTCTTAGTTGCTCCTCAGGTGCTCCTTAGCTGCTCCTCAGGTGCTCCTTAGCTGTTCCTTAGCTGCTCCTTAGCTGCTCCTCAGCTGCTCCCAGCAGCAGGTTCAGCACCTTCGAGGGTTCACAGCCCTGACACTGTCCAGGTCTTTGTGGTACAAAGGAGGCTGTGTGTAATTTTTCATAGTCTGCTCTCTGTCCACCTAATACTTTCCTTACTGTGTACGCTGTACACATAACATGTTCATGTCTGTCTTTGACATTAGTGGTTTATGAGTTATATTAATAAAACTGACCAGACTTGATAATTTGGCCTTTTTATTAGTTTTAATAGCAGAGGTGTGAAAGATTCTCCATCACACTTATTCCCCTCCACTTCCCTTCCTCTCCAAGGCCAGAGCTTTGCACAAACACTCTGTGTGCATGGAACAGAAAGTTTTGTGCATGCAATAGAAAGATGTTTTGAACTCTTGAGTTCAGCATTTTGGTTGTCACCATCTTATTTTCTCCAACGATGTACCATCAGGATACATTTTAATGTGACAAAAATGTTAAAACTAACCTCCTTGAACTGAAAACACACCGCGAAAGGATTAAAGGTCTAAGAAGAAAACATAGACAGCTCCCAGTCAGGACAATGCTGTGGATGCAGTCTTATATTGTAGACGGTCATAGTCTTTTTGACAGGAGAATTGTAGTTGAAATGAATCAAATCATGAGGCCAGTGAAGATTCACTAGCGTGTCCACAGCCATCACAATCCTTTTGTTTAATCACACTCCTATTCATGCAGCTACAATGAAGAGGTCACATGAAAAAGATGGTGGTAGCTGATAACATGCAGTGCCTTTCCCTACCTTTTTCTTGACATGCTGTTTTTTGTGTAATATTCTGTGTTCTGCTTCATTCATGGCAACATGGAGACTCAATCACAGGTTGCCAAAGGTTCATGTCAACAGATAAACCTCACCACTGTAAGACCAATAGCCAGCTATTTCTGTTGTGTAAAACACAGCCAGTGAATACGCCGTGTCATGTCAAACAGGCAGTGATGGAGTGAAATGTGGTGTAACAATGTGTCTGACTAAAGCTGCCTTTTCATTCTCACCATGCCAACGTGGGTGATCGCCTCCACATCACAGTCCAGGCCATTCATCAAGAAGTAATGGTGAAATATGAACAGCAGAAAAATCTTTGAGATTAGTGTCTCAAACACACACCTTCTTAAAATGAATGCAGATGTGTCCCTGTGTAAATATAAGTAAATCACATATATCATAAATAATAAGTTATTGCTTCAGTCAGTGTTGATATTCTTTTGAAAAGCCCTGATCCTCATTTTCATATTAACTCATTGAGTGCTTTTGACGTATTTCTACTTCAAAATGTTTTTTCAGCACATGGGGCTTCTGGGAGATGTAGTTGGAACATAAAGAGACGAATACGCCACAGAGATCAAAGCAGGAAGTGGAGACAATCACAGTTAGAGAGTGTAATGGATGAATTCTGGACAAAATGTGGGGTTTTTGGTGGGAGTGGTCTCTACCTCTGATAAAACAAGAACAGAACAAGGTAAAACCAAACTTTTTTCATGATGAAATAGAGAGTCTCTTCTTTCATTTGAGCTATTCAGTGTTTTCAGAGACATAGTATGAAATATTCTGTTGGTCTTGAAATATGACTCAAAATGGGTGAAATGCTGACACGAGGCACTGTCTGTTTTATAAAACAGTTTTATAAATCTTACTCCAGTCCTTTAACATGATAATACCAACCACCCTGACTGCTATAACAGTGATTCTCATGCATGGAAAGTATTTGTCCATTTATTTAGAATCCTTTCTCTGAGTAATATATTCAAATTGATTGAATTCTGCTGTAGGCAGGCTGGAAACTAATATGTTGACACTCCTCTGGGTTTTGGGGCATTTACTGTCATTTGTTTAATAAAGAAATCCAATCAAAGGGTGTCACAAAATGTAACCATTTACCTGAACAATAGAGAGATATTTCCCACAGAGATGAAAAACTAAATATTCCCCCAAGTAGTTACTAAAATCATAATTCAATTAAGCAGCCGCTTATTTCTGCGGCAGGAGTTTTTTTTTCAGGAGGGCAGGAAACTATGGTGAAAGGCGACTCTGTTGTGGAAATGAGAAAGTATCCTTTAAACACATATTGCTCATAAAAACTGACAATATATTTGGTTAGCTGCCTTGAGCTGTGGTTGTTTTGGTAAAGAATCAACTTTTAAGCTCAACTTTTTGGCCAACATGGATAAGAAGTTCTAAAAGTGCTCAGAATACTGGACTCTAAAAATATACTTTCATAATATGCTTATGTATGTTTATTTCCCAACTAAAATCAAACATGCAGCTATTTATAATCAAATTTAAATTTCAGCCACCACAGTAGTGATGTTAACAAATCAATTCCAAGACCTTAAAAAATGGAGCTTTTCCACAGGTGCAGTACGGTACAGTATGGCATGGCTCTACACAGTTGTGGTGCTTTTCCACTAGTACCTGGTATCTGCTACTAGATAATTTTTTTTGTACCTCCTCAGCCCAAGCGAGCCGAAGCAATGCTAAAACGTGACGTCAGTCGACTGCCTTCCACTGATTGGCCAACGGGTGTCGTCATTGGATGTGGGAAGTCCGACTAGCCTGTAAAAGCCAAACACAACTCCACCTCTCCATTTTTAAAACTGGCAATTGCTTCGAAATTTTTACAATCCCTGGATTCTTCTCTGTCTCTCTTCTTTCGCTTTGTGTGATGTGAAAAGCACCAAAACTGGGCCGTACCATGCTGGATCGTACTGTTACTGTGTAGCGGAAAAGTGCCAATAGTGGTCTTGAGACCAAGACACAAATGCTGCCGAGGAGTAATAAAATGACCTTTCATGACCTTTGGTCTCACTTCATCTGAACTATCTGAACTGTACCAAATCAGAGCATCAATAGCTGAGGGGAGGATGACCAGTTTCATATCCACCATTCAATACTAATTTCTAATAAGGAGAAGAGGAATCGCTATTGTCATATAGAGTTAAAAGTAGTGAAGGGCTGGAGTCACCTTTTGTTTCATTGTTTTCACACTGAAGAGGCTTCAGGCAATGGAGGGGGGAAAACGAGGTGGTTGAGGCTGTGTTGTAGCAACAGTGTTTCATCTGAGCCACAGGAATAACGGGCTGGTGAGACTTAACCCCAGACACTGTGGATCTTGGCTGGTCGCTACCCATGAGGCCACGGAGGCTGGCTGCCACGGTGACCTTCTGAACTCTGGATGTCAGGGCCGGCAGCAATATTAGCCTCCAGACTGCACTGTGAGGATCCAGAGATGTCAGATTTCTGTCTCTACACAAGTGGAGGAAAGGGGTGCATGGGGGAGTGAGAGCCAAGGGAGCAAGAGGAGTGAAGAGGAGAGAGTGATAGATGACACACTGTGATGTCTCTGGAGGGTTGAGAGAAAGTGAGAAAAAGAGGGAGAGCAGGGAGGAGAGGAAGAGAGCGTCAGTGTCAGCTGTAGCATCAAAGGAGCGAAAGGAGAGGCAGACTTTGGCGATGGAGGCGTCTGAAATCTATTCAAATTAAAACATACGCTGACACAAAAGTCTGCACATGAATACAAAGAGCGACGTTGTTTGTTTGAGTCTGGAGAGAAAGGAAAAAAACATCCTTTTGTTGTGCAGGTTGTATACATGTGAGCGTTTTCTGTCTGCTTGCCAGTCCTGCACAACAATGCATGTGTGCGAGAGCATAGAGCATATATGTATGGACATTGACTTTGTGTGTGTGTGTGGCTGGAGGTAGGCGAGCGTCAGAGAGCTGGGGAGGTTTGGGAAAGGTCGTGAGGCTCAGTGGCTTGGCATGGTGGCATATTTCATTTATAAGCTCACTGGGGCATAGCTGTGCTGCAGGGAAGATTAAGCTGTAACTCCTCGGTTTGCACTGAAAATGCAGGGCATGTACCATTAGTGGAGGAAAATAAACCCTCCGCAGACCTACAAGTAAATTAGTGATGTTGCTGTGGTTCATTTCATCAGCACAATGCATTTTTTAGTTTTTAATTATTTGTTTGTTTTTATTCATTTATTTCCTGTTGGATTTTGTTGATTAATATTGAAACAGAGGCCGTGAAGATGTGTCAAAAGGGCATTTATGTGGTGTTTAAACTTGTATTTTTGATATTAACAATGCATACAATGATCAGCCTGATGGGAACTGCTTTCTGTTACTGCTGAAATCACTGAGAACGAAGCAGCTCTGCAGCATTCAGTTGTTTTAGCTGTTTTAGTCTTCTGTCTGCAGTAGGTAGAGAGTCGTTTCCAGCAAATAAGTACAGACATGTGTACACTACCCTCCCATTACCAAACAGCAGAGGCCCAGTAAACAGCCAGCTGAGGGATGTTGAGCAGCCAGTCAGCGAGATATTTGATTAAGGTAATTGTTAAAAACCAAACCAGAGATAAAAGGCCAGAATAATTAACTTACATCCAGTGTCAAGAAATATCATATTTTGATATTAATAGTGTTGTTTTTTCTTCAGGTGATGAGAAACTGAGCAATGTGCCTATTCAATAACAAACTGCAAAACATCTGACAACAAAAGCTGGACATTATATATATTTTACTTCTAGAGCTGTTGAACCGGACCGCATAGACTCTGAATGAACAGGTAAATCCAGCCTGAACAGTGCAGACTTTATAACTAGTATCTTGCTTTGAACTGATTAGCGTTGATTGATTTTGTGTTGAAATGATGAAACAGCAGCCGTTCAGCTCTGCAGACTCACTTGAGAATACAAACATTCATACGTGAGGCAAGAAGAGGCAACAAAGTAAGCATTGGTTAAATGTTTTTTAATGTTGCCAGAAAACTGATGGTGTTATTTTAAAGATCCAGGGTTCATGTTGGGAGTGACATCATCGGTGAGCAGCAGCTTTCTTTAACAGATGAATGACAGGAAAAGCAAAAGCCTCCACAGCAAATCCAGACTTTTTTCCCTTCAAGGAATTGGACATGTTCCTCTTTGGTTAGATATTTCTGGTTTCTGAAAATGAGGTGCAACAGGTTCAAGTTTTCATTATTCCCTGTGCAATAAGAGCTCTCAATTCAAATAGGCCATAAACTGCCTCTTAATCTTCTTGCAGAGATTTTTTTTTGATCTGATCTCTATTGCTGCTGTTTTTTGTTGCTGGCTTATTGCATTCTGTATTCTATATTGTGTGTATCCTACAAGCACTTTTAATGTGTTCAATTATATTTTTAATGTTTGTTATGGTGCCTTGGTGCAAAAAGACTTTCTTCTAGTGGGGCAGTAAATATCTGAACTGAGCTGAACAAAGTAAACATGCAAACTATGCTTCAGGGCTTGTTAACCAGCTATGAGATGCACTCAACAATAATTCATCCCAGTGTGAGCCATTTGTTCCCATACATCATTGGAAAAAAAATCTCATCCCTCTCAAATTCAGCCGGGCAACAGGAGAATAAGACGGTGCTGCTGTGTAGTTTATCATTTAACATATTTCACATTTCTCTCACCTTTAACGCTGCTCAATACCGTCTGACGGCTGACCTTTCAGTGGGAGAATGAGAAAGGCCTGTAACTGTAAGCACCCACTCACACAAGCAAGGAGAAAGAGGCGAGTGCACGCATGCACTCCTAAGGTCATAGCCCGAGGCGGTCAATAAGAGTGGTGAGCTTTTGTGTTTGCCAATAGTTTCCAACAGTTTGACACAGTTATATCCCAGAGATAAACACAAGGAAGAACTTCTCTAATGCTTTGATGGAAATACACACACTTAATAAATACACACTGAAATTGTTGGACGTAAAAATGAAAATGTGACACTCTCTGACCTTGCCACAACCTCTGCTCTCTGTTTACGCAGACCAGATTTAATGAGGTGTTTGACACTCGGTCACTGTTGCAGCAGTTAAACATCCAGACACACAAGTCAGCAGGTAAACAGGACACTCACAAGCACAGAAAACACACTCAGAGCTGTGTGCACACTGCCCCAAAACCCTGTAGAGAGGAACATTAAGTCATACAGTACAAACACCTTGAGTGTCAGCCATGGCTGTGAAAGAAGGAAGATGGATGGTCTTTAGCTCGGGCTGCTCAGGCAGTGATGAATGACCAGATAATTTCCAGGCCTCACACACAGCTCGACACACATCTATATGAATACTCAGCACAAAAACACATTAAAACACATATATTTAAGCATACACACTTGTATACCCTACATATCTACACAGGACACACACACACACACACACACACACACACGCATGCTGCCTCCGGCCGTCCATGTAATAGGCTTTAAGTTTCAATGCTCTTCCCACTGATGGCTGACTGCTCACAGTAAAGAGATCCCAAAAGAATCCATCGCAGTTCCACTGACTCAAAATAGACAGATGGAGGCAGAGGATATTGGTTCGATATAATAAAAAAAAGATGGACAATTACATAGAGGTGTTTTATGGTCTCTCTGGGGATGTTTGTATGAGGAAGGATGGAGGAACAAAGTGTGCTCTAGACTTCAGAAGCATTTTCACTTTATTTTATTAGACTGCAGCAAAATTAGTCAAGGGTCGAGAAAAACAGAGGGCGAGGACGAGCCATCAATAGTTTTGTTTTTGTTTCTCTCTTTAACAATATGACTTGTGGCGTTCTAACATCAATAAAGCATTACCATGTCTGAGAATAGGACAATTACTGTGAACCAGCCAGTTATGTTCTGCTGTGTGGGATTAAATAGGAATGACACTATGCTGGAGGATTATCAGCTAAATATAAGTGAAATACTGAAAGTATCAAAAGTAGAGATGCATGGTGCAGAAGAATTGCCTCTGTGAATGTTATAGTATTAACTTTCATATTATTTGATTATTGTAACTGATGCACTAATATGTAGGATTTCATTGTTGCAGATGGTTGAGGTTGTATGCATCAGCTTTCATGAACAAATAGTTACCCTAGTATAGTTACATTAACATATAGACAGTTTATGGTGATTTCATCTGATAATACAGGGAATCGGACTCATTGACAATCATTAAAAATAACTATGAAAATAGCCATCTTCTGGCTGATGGTTTCATTTCTTTATGTAGGTCATATAGAGGCATCTCTATTAAAGTGGGACTGTTTCAGGATCAGTTAAAAGTTCCTCACAGTAACTTTAAGAAGAGTGTGAGAACCTCCAATGTGTACTTAAGTACAGTACTTGAGTACTTAGTTACATTCCACCACTGTTCTTTCAGCACAAGCCGTATGAAGCCAAAGTTTTATATTTCCTGCACAGCCCAAGTATTTAGTGGTTAAATTTGACTTTGCATGCATTGCAACATGGTTGGAACTACAGTAGGCGGAATGGGTTGACTTCTGGGCGGCCACTATCACCGCAGATCCCCAGCCTGGAGCTCTGGTCATTTTTTCCCCTTGACCTCCACAGCCCTCCACTGCGAGGACACCCGGCGGGCTCCGGCTGGCCGTGGATGGGCATGGGGCGCTCCTGGGCGGTCACTCTCACCGCGGATCCCTGGATCCCCCAGTGCTCTGGTTGTTTTATGGCCCTTTTACGCTTTTTTGGCGATGAGGATTCCTTCTCCTTTGGCACAGCATAAGTGTGGTCTCGCATTATGACCAAGGTGCAGTGCAGGTTTTAGTTCAGTGGTGTGTATCATCTCCACCTTGCTTCTCTGTGAAACGTGAATCGCAAAAACCCCTTTTGGTGGTACTAGCAGGTAGTGCTTTATGTCCCTCTCAGCAGTTTGTAGTTTTTTTGTAGACCGGAAAGACATGGAAGCCTCCGTATGAGCGACCCTCTCTATGTAAAGACAGATAACTGATTCTTCACTCAGGAGGATAAGTCAGATTGTTGGCATAGGTTATTTTACACCAATGAGGATCTATTTATGAAGGAAGACGTTGATTTGAGGTAATAATATACTTAAAAAATTACATAGTGTGCCTTTAAATCATTGGAAATTCTGCATCTCAAGATTTGCATCAACTGCCAGTGTTCAGTTCTGGTGCAGGAAGTAAAATGGCCTTTATGAAGTGAAGTGGAAAGTCAGTCTGTGGAGGCCTGAGTTGTTGATGTGCACGTAGCACTTTGAGTCGTCATTCAAGAGGCTGGAGTTCTTCTCACTGTCACACTCCAACAGCCAACATTATCCTGAACATTATCAATCACTCATACCCATCCATACCATGACCATAGATTATTTGCCATACTCCTTGACCATAACCATAAAGTGTTTGCTGTGTGCTGGTATTTCAGAAAGAAATCTATTTTTTATAGTTGTCATTAAATCTAATCTGGTTTCTTCAGCTGTTGTTCCAGCTGTGCTGTTGTACAATCACACCAATCATCCTCTTTAATATTAATACTAAGCATTAAAATAAACAACACATTAAAGGCTAAGTTAATAAGGTATATTAGTGTCAAATGATTCCCATAGTTATATTTTATTGTATTAAGTCCTTGCGTACCATGAAGGCATATATGCTGTGTCTTGAAAACACAAAACTTTTCATAAAACTTTTCATAAAACATTTCATGATGTTGATTAGCACTGTTCACTGGTGACAGCTCAAGTTCCCTCTCTTTCCTCAGGGATGGAGAGTATTTGACACATAAAAATACAATTTAAACCAACCTCTTGGCTCAGAACAGAGCGAGGACAGATTGAAGCTACACAGTGGCTGCACTGCTGAAGGGTGTAGTTACTGTTCTGCATTTGTTCCAAACATAGATGGAAAAAATTAAATGGGGTGAGAAAATAGAATAATTGGGTGCCTTGCGACTCACTTGAGAGGGATGAATTGATTATGAATGTCACTGAAATAAAACAGTTGTTATTTCTGACTGATACAACATTCACATTTTTACCTGTTCTTAAGCCAAAGTATTTTTTGTCTTCCCTGGGAGAAAGGTTTGTTTAAATAGACAAAGCACTACTGCTGGTAGTTAACATGCACAGTGACAACCTCCAGGACTGAGAAGACAAAAAAAGAGCATCCATCACCGACAGAAACTCAAACTTCATCAACCTAAACTGAGCACACTGTGACTGGCAGATCATCTCTGGGAAGTGTAATGCAGAAACACCACAGTAATGAGCACTGAGCACCTCAGATAGAGTCCAAGAGACACGAAAAAAGAACAAAAACGAAAAGTCATGGATTACCACTTTAAAGACAGCCAGCACAGCCAAGGCTCCAGTCAGAAAATGTAAAGGAGAAGGAATCGGTGAAGTGAGAGGAGTGCTGGGATGGCGGAGTGTAGTTGAGAGTATTCACATGGTTGGGCTGTCACTTTCCTGTCTGGCCTCCCAGCCTCTCTGACCTCTCTCTCGCTCTCTCTCTCTCTCTCTCTCCATATATATATATATATATCCCTCTGTTAACTATTCTGTTATAGATTTACTGTATATTTTTCACTCTTTCTTTCAGTTTCTTGTTTTCTGAATGGATATGCATTCAATTTCATCATAGTCCTATATGATAACAATGAAAGGATTCTCTCTCTCTCTCTCTGTATATATATATATGTGTGTACCTGTGCGCTCTTTGTGTATTTATTACATCTGTATATACGTGTAAATATTCTCTGTGTGTGTTGTTTTTATCTCTGGCCTGTCACCAGTCTCAGGGCACTGGAGACACTTGATCTGTAACAGGTGGATACACTCCAGCACACACACACACACACACACACACACACCCTGCAGAATGTCAAACAGCTTGGCTTGACTCCATCAGTCTATTGCGCTGATCCCAACACTATTATATATGTGCGTACGTGACTGCATATGCATCTGATGTGGGTCTGTCTTGATCCTAATAGTAACCATGTCAGAATCTGAATCTGAATCATTCATCATCGATTGTGTGTGTGTGTGTGTGTGTGTGTGTGTGTGTGTGTCTGTGTGTGATTTGGCACGCAAATAAATCCTAACTGTGCTGTTTGTGGATTTAGTGTGGTTTTGCCTCTGTGTCAAGGTCCAAAGATCTGCACACAATCATACTGATGCTCTGTCTTTTTCTTGCTCTCTCTCTCTCTCTCTCTCACACACACACACACACACACACACACATTGGTTTAAGCCACCTTTGGGGTATTTAGGCATTTTTACCCTTCCTTTGGGGACAAACTTTGATTTCCTAAAAACTTACCCTAAACCTAACTACAACAAGTAACCCCCTAACCCTAACCACTGACCCAAAATCAAGGTTTGAACAACTGGGAACATGGATTTTTTTCCCTAATTGCACATGCTGTCCCCATCAACCGGTATTAAGTCAAGTGTGTGACCCCAATGTGGCCATAAGGCAGACACACACACACACACACAGAGCCAGGCTATGCCTAGTTAGGGTAATGACACATTGGAGAGCCATCAACTGTCCAGGAAGATAAACAGTAGTGACTGGAGGGCCCATTACTCCCAGTCATGCCTGAAGGAACACATTTTAGATGCTCCATCATTACCGACCATATGAAGCTACAGTAAAAACCAGGAACAGTGAAGCAGTATGCCCGTGTCTGTCTCTGGAGAACGCTGTAAAGTTTTGAAGGATAAACTGCTTAATTTGCTTGTACTTGCCTCAGTCCTCTGCAGTGCATTGCTTACTGTTGATACATAGTGAGTGGTGCTGGATGTCAGGTAACATTTAAAGGGCAGAAACTACGGTATCTCCTGGTCTGAGGTGAACATCAGGCAGCGCCAAAGATAGTGGGAGGTGAGATTAAAGTTGTAGTTCAACATTTTTGGAGATTAGTGTTCCTTGCTTGTTGGATATCATGTTTACACAGTAAATATGAGCTGCCAGCAGCTGTTTAGCTTGGCTCAGTATTAAATACTGAAAATAGGGATAAATGTAAATTTACATAACTCTACCAAACAAGACGTACTGTGTTAATTAGGGAGCTTTAGTGGGGCTGGTGGGTGGAATTTGTTACCTTTGGAAGGAGCCAGGCTAATGGTTTCCAGTCTTTATGCTAGGCTAAGCTGCTGGTTAGTATATGCCTGTGTTTATGGTACAGTTATCCTCAGCAGGAAAGTGATTAATTCATGGTTTTAGTAGACTGTAAAATAATTGTTTCACCTTTGCAGTTTCTGTTGTAAACAATAGCATCACTTTGGTTACTGTTGTCATAGCAGCCTATGGTATCCTCACACAAATGAATGGAAGGGACTGATTATATTATATATATATTGGTTATCTAAAACATGGTAGATGCACATAAGTGAGGCTTTGTACAATAGTTTTAACTAGTTATAGTTTTTAACTAGTTTAACTAATATGGCTTGATAATTAAAGACAGCTTGAGTGTGTAAACTCCATTACCAGGACATTATGTTGTTAATCCAGAAATATTGTAATCGGCAAAAATTCAGATTTTTATATATTTTCAGAGAGAGGGAGTGGAAGAAAGAAACTGTTTCACCCTCCTGGGTGTTTTTTTTAAAATATCATACTGTTTTTAATAACTTTTCCTCTTACATTCTCACTGGATGCTATTTAAAGTTGCACTTATTTTTACTGAGGCTTCAATCTCTTTATCAGTCTGGTTATTTCAGCCTTCTGAGACACACTGGTCTAAAAAAATGAATAAATAAATCTGCGTTTTTGATTGTTTTGATGACTTTATTGCTTTGAAAAGACTGGTGTCAAATTGTTCACATGTCAAAAGAAGAATAGAAAACCGCTGATGTGTTGGTCAGAATCAAGCTGCTACTGTCTCTCCTGCTGCAGCTTTGAAATCATCCACACTGTGTGGAACAATCCATTAAAAACAGCTGGCAGTGGTCATATACTGTCACCTTGACAAAGTGATATATCACATTGAATAGCACACATTTTCATGTAAAATAAAATTGTTTTATCATACAATTAAGGTTTTATCCTCTCTTGACCCACCCTAGCCTTACTGTATGTGTGTGTGTGTGTGTGTGTGTGTGCGCAGGTGTGATTTTTCTGATGGTGTTGTGTGCAGAAGGGTTGCTTTTATTGATGGAACAGCAGCTGCAGTCTCAGCACTTCTACAGCCTCTAAAACCTGACAGGACGGCTCCTATCTGGGCTGGAGGACACTGGTGCCACTCAGCTACTGTGTCTGCACAGATTCTTGTCCTGGTAGCTCACTGTTTTATTGAGAATTCACTGGAAGATTAAGTAAGGTGGTGTATTGTATGTTTGATTTTGGCAGTGAACAGAATATATTGTATACTGAGATGCATCACCGATCTTTTCTTACCTGTTTGGGTAAACCTCTCCACTATCTGACAGCCTG
The DNA here is from genome assembly GCA_029721515.1 of Synanceia verrucosa. Classification (NCBI taxonomy): domain Eukaryota; kingdom Metazoa; phylum Chordata; class Actinopteri; order Perciformes; family Synanceiidae; genus Synanceia; species Synanceia verrucosa. The sequence goes on along the minus strand of CM056567.1, from coordinate 10,557,780 downwards.
TGACTAATTATCTTTGTGGAAAACGGCGCAGAAAACATGAAACTCTGTCTTTCAAAGCAAGTTCAATTCTAAATGAACCTAATCTACATTGTAGTCAATTACAGATATCTAGTGTGGAAGTTAGAGTTGACCTATTAATGTTTCAAAAAGTTAGGTTAATGCAATGACAAAAATCAGTTATGAATGTTAATTAAGATTGATTTTAATGAAGTCATGCTAAACAGTGTGGGAATTTTACCCATAACACCTATGAAAGCTATAATAGCTGGATCTTAAGCAGCAGACTGCTCTACTTCAGCAGCTAGTCATTATTGTTATCTACTGTAGATGGGTGGACAGACATATATATACTTTATTTATCATATATTAGGAAATTCTAGTTTTACAGCAGCAAATACACAACATATCAACACTGGAAGACAGAGATGTAGCTATAGAATACACAACACATATCATAAATCACTACTGCTAAAATATAAAAAAACACAATATTAAACAAGATAATCCTTTATTTGTCTCAGCAATAGGGAAATTTACATTGTTACAGCAGCAAAGTGGGTTTAGCAACATTAAAAGGGCCTACATAAAAAGAATATTATTATACACGAGACAAGTGTGCACATTTGTTGAAGCTTTGTTGAAGGAGTTTCCTATTAGACAAGGTGAGATGTTGTTGAGTTATTACTTTGAGGGACAGTTTTCCTGTATGGTTCCTTGGTCTGTTAGAGAGAAAGAGCTCCGCTGTTTGGTAAGCGGTGCAGAGGGTCGTGAGGATTATCCATAATGGTTTGATCAGTGTCCTCCTCTCCACCACAGCTTTAAAGATGTCTGATCTGCAGCCAAATTACGTAGCCAGCCTTCTCAATCATCACTCCAATGCTTCCTCAGCAGACCTCACTGAAGTGCAGAGCACTGGTTTTCAGCACCTGGCCCTTCATGTTGAAGGATCTCAGCTTCCTCAGGAAACAGATTCAGCTCATCCCCTCCTCATATGAGATGAGAACAGTCAGGTTAAAGAATGACGCCAGCAATGATGCTAAAACGCTCCAGAAAGTAGAGGAGAAATGATAATTCTCTGTGGGTTTCCCACTACAATTAACACATATCACATAGTAATTTCATTCAATGTTAAGATAGAGAAATTTGGATTAGCACATCTTTAAACAAAGACAATAATGCTGTATTCCAGTATAGCAAATGTAATCAGAAATATGCTCTGTTTACTTTAACTTACATTTCAGCTGATTTGATCCATCAGAAATCTAAAATTCACTTTTTTTGGTAGCTGGCTTCTTTAAGCAAGATAATCTGACAGAGATCATGATGTCAGAATTACAACAAACACGGCAGATGTGGTGAATGCAGAATGATTTCGAGACCTGATGTCAAATGTGTCTCTCTCTGTGTGCTGGGTCTGTTTTTAATAGACTTTATTGAATTTTTTTACCAGATTGCATACACCCAGGTAACCTGCAAACATTTCTCACTTGTCTAAAACAAATGAATTATAAATACATCATGTGTGATGTTCTCATTGGCAAATTTCTATGTGCACATGACTAAAATGTACCTGGGTCAACACAATGAAAGGGCTTCTGTCTGCAGTAAACATAACAGCTTTGGGAAAAGGGATTATGGAAAACTGAAACACTGAATTGCATCAAAAATTTGATTCCAGGGTTGTGTTTTCTTTTAAAATGCAGAGTTGGGCATTTCATATCAGAGGAGCCTTCAGCCAAATTGCTTTTTTTATTTATTTTTTTTCATCTGGTTTCTTCTTGCCTTGTTTGGTTTTCAGTGCATGTTTCAATGTTTTGATCACATCTGTGCTGTCTGAAGCACTAAATGATGATCAAGCTCTGAATACGAACAAGAGCTGAAGGCACAGTGGACAGTTTAATTATATCAACTTAATTATAAGGGAGCATAATTACTGTGAAATATTACGTTAGCCCTCTCCCTCAGACCGTTATCATTTTGAATCTCAGGATATTAATGTATACGTCTGTGGAAACTAGGTCAGTGTGGCCATATTTCCATAGTAACAAGGGTCATAGTTACTTACTTCAACAATATCCATTTTGGCAGGTCTCCCAGAATATATCAACTTGTGTACATCAGGTTTTATGGACCAAATGTTTTTGTCTTTCTTACCAAAGATGTAATTTTAGCCATCAAGCATATGAGGCAGAGCAGAGCAATTAAAAGCTGGAGGCTTCATTTCAAGTGTGCCACGTGTGCAGATTCTCCATCCATTAAGCCTGTTTCCTGATAAAGTGGAATAATGGGCTATAATATAAGGTGGATTTAAATCATGGGGCATTTGAGCTACATAGCTCTGGATAAGAATAGATGAATCTGTTTACCATCTTCTAAACAATGTATAGCCATGTGGCATCTGCAAAGCGAATGCTTAACAGAACAAATCAGGATATATCTCGCCTGTGATCATTCTTTATCTCTTTGAAAAGAGAAAGGCTAGAAACTTTAAACCACATCAACATTAACTTTAATATTCATTTCTCAACAGAGCACATTTGAAAACAAGAAAGCACTTTTACAGAGAGAGATTTTTAAAGATGATTTAGAAATGCAGTCAGAGCAACTCAAGAAAATGAAGTAATAGGGAAGGAGAGTAATTGATTGATAAAAATATGACCAATGAAGTAGTCAGAACATTACTGAGAAAGCTGTAGGTATCTCATTGCTAACAATTACCACAACACCTGCTCCACTCAGCCCTAAACCCGTTCCTACTTCATACTGACAACATAAATCTTTAAAAAACAGGTCACAAATGTACAGTTTCATTTTTCAAAGAGACTTTCTCGAACAGCTAGGCACTGGAGTTTTATAATAAATGTAACTTAAGAAGGAGCCAATGGTGTATTTAGGGACTATTTTGAAGTACAAGAATGTATTAGTTAGTATTCGTGGCAGCAGGACAGAATTCATCATGGTTTCTTTGAACATGACTCAAAATAATTGTAATGTGTGTAAGTTCATGGTAACAAAGGAACATCTCCCTCAGGGTGTCTCACTGATGGGTTTTTAGTAGTCGTTGGAGCTGTATGACATAGAAGAAGACAATATATCAGCGAGCACACTCAGTACAATTAGAATCAGTCAATCTAATTTCATGGGATTTGATTTAATTAGAAAAATATAGAGGCAGTTGACTATGTGTAAAAATATCATGCGGACAGGCCACCGGTGAATCACTGGAACATCAAAGAAAATGAAATGAAAAAAACAATTAAAAAAAATCAACATGTCAGATATATTTCCTTCCTCATAGAACATTTGCAAAATCCATTGTTTTTATTATTTCAACATGCAATGTTAGGTAGGCAAGTAAGCAAGTTTTTCTTTTAAAAAAACTTTTTCTATTTAAATATCTATCATAGATATCAAGTTGATGTCTAAATTTGGGAAAAGGTGATTTTTTTTCAGTGCTGTAGCTTTACTGTTCAGTAAAAATGAGTTTTGACAAAAGGCAAACGTAATCTTGTAAAATTTTGTTGTTTTTTTTCTGCAAGCCCAGACTTCTCAAGTAAAGTCGCCCACTCTGTTTTGGATCCCATGAATGTGACGAAGCAGCTTTTGATGAATCAATGAATTTGCATCAGCTCCAAATAACATTAACCTTATTTCACCTGTGACTCTCTAATCTCACCTCTGTCTGACCTGAAATTTAACAAGTCATTCTGCTGCTGCTGCTTTCTCCCTCTCCCTCCTTTCTTTCACTTTCATCCACACAAACACCTCTCTCTCTCTCTCTCTCTCTCTCTCTCTCTCTCTTTTTCTCTAAATGGCTGCCATGAGTCATGCAGTACATTTAAATGTTAAATACTAAGGTGGAGGTCATGAGCCATTTCCCAACACATTACCAGCTAATGATTCATATCTTAATAACCTCACCAGTCTGGTCATATTCTCTTGGGTGGATATTAAGACCACAGAGTTTGAATGGAAAGCACTGGAGGTGTAGAACTTCAGCTTTCACTGCAGAGATTGATCATCAATGTGCAAGTTGTTTGTTGGAGGAGACGGATTAGTTCTGCTGAGATGAGGGAAAGCTTTTTTTTTTTTTTTTTTTTTTGGAAAGAGTGAAAATATTCTGACAGCGTATAATAGAGGGAACAACAGTCAGGAGTGGTGGTGCACACTCGCCCTCACATAAACCACCTGGGGAGATGATGACCTGTGTCCCTGCGTGAATTGTCTCAGGACATGAGACAGCTTAGTTAAAAAAAATCAGTGTCTATTAAGCTGTAACAGAAAAAAACATTACAATCTGGTGGGAACAAAAAAATAATAGGATTGACATCTGCACTGTATGTGTTGTATATGCACATGTGTATTGTAAATATATTTGTGGCATCCTGTATAGTGTCTTTATAGACATCTGTTTGTTTGTGGGGGAAAAAGCATCATTGGAAACGCATCATAGCCTATCTCAGACTCACCCACACTTCCACAGCAAGCCATCAATTTGCTGGCTTGTACGATGCAAAAGAGAGTGTGACAGCTTGGCTGTTACAGACTGCTCCACTGCTAACTGAGGCTACTGGAGATTAATCCATAGAAACATCACATGAGTAATTCATTAAATTCACAATTCGGGATTTTCATCATCATCTCTATATAACAAACACTGATATCTAATTAGATTGGCATGTTGACCTGTCAAGCACAGGAGGATATAATTATATTAACTTGTTGTTTATGTTGACTCACTGCTTAAATACACTTTGTGTTTTAAGTTCATGGAATTTAATAAATAATTTGTAATGTTTTTGGTTGCCTAAAAATGTCTTATTCAGCATTCTGTTCTGTACTTACAGTAGCTCCACCCTCTCATTGAACTCATGGTTGCAAAAAACAAGATGGCAACAGCCAAAATGTCGGGCCTGGGGCCTTTCTGTGTGGAGTTTGCATGTTCTCCCTGTGTCTGTGTGGGTTCTCTCCGGGTACTCCGGCTTCCTCCCACCATCCAAAAACATGCATGGGGATTAGGTTAACTGGCTAATTTAAATTGATCGTAGGTGTGAATGTGAGTGTGAGTGGTTGTCTGTCTCTATGTGTCCTGTGATGAACTGGAGACTTGTCCAGGGTGTACCCTGCCTTCCACCCTAAGACAGCTGGGATAGGCTCCAGCCCCCCGCGACCCTATGTGAGGAGAAGAGGTACAAAATGGATGGATGGATGGTTAAAAATGGTACGTTTAAAATTTGACCTGATGATAGTCCTCCATATACTATAAACTCACTCTTGGTGGTCACATTAGCCACATGCTTCTTGCTTTTCCCCTCTAGCTTCTGAGATATGAAATGAGTTGCCCAACTATGGATTTCCTGTCTGCCTCACTGGATCAGTCTGTGTGTCTCATGTTTCCTATGTAAACCTTCACTTTGGCTCTGAATCCCTGATCTATCTGTGTTGTCCCACTCACATCAGAAAACTAAATGAATGGTTTTATTGGTTCCCTCCATCCACAATTTTTGTTGATGCAAACGCAAAAAAAAATGTCACAAACTGCACTGAACTGCATTTGTTCTGCTCAGAGATTAGCTCTCCCCACACAGAGTAACCATTTGCTTTGAATGTTCAGTTCCATGAAATGTCTCTGGCTTCCTGTTAGTTTTACAATCTTCTAAGTATTTCTAAAAGGTGGCCAGAGGACATAATTAAAGAAAACATGGTGTGTCTTCATGATTCTGATGTCCTCAGGCACAGGCTGAGTAACCACACATACATAGTGGTACATTATATCTCAATTTATCATCTATTCAATTCCTTTGCACATCAGTGCAACAGACATTAGTGTACACAATGTGTAGTGTGTTGGAAAGGTTTCTTTGAACTATAAGCAGCTGTCAGAAGGCAGCCTGCTGATCCTCACAGAAGTCAAAGACACTAACAGGACGGGGCTTTATCCAAGTGCTTGCAAGTGTGTGCCCGTTTGCCAGCATGCCTTGACAGCCCAGCTCTAATGGATAGCTTCTTCAGATGTGTAAAGGTGAACAGAAGTCCGACTGGAGTTTCATTCTGCAGTTTGTCACTAACAAATTGGTCGATGTGTGTGTGTATAGTATGTGCTATACAGTGTGTGTGTGTGTGTTCAGCACTACTCAGGCTGCTATGTTCCTCTATGTGCTCAAGCTTTTTTCCTGTTTTCTGCATCTGTGCTGAAAACGAAACAGCCAGCTTGATTTCAGCCTCCAGTTGGGCTCATGGCCTTTGAAGAAATGAAGCATCTACTTGCTTTTACTCAGGCTGTGCCTTTAATCTGTCCTTCCTAAAAATACACTTCCACGCACTCAGACAAAACAGCCACCCAGCTCCTAATATCATTTTAAGAGGGCTGTTCAAAATAACCAAATGCTCGGATAGTCATCGTGTACTTATGAACCCCTATTTTCAGGAAATACACTTCTTAAATTAGTAACTGATGAATGTCTGCACTTTTAAGGGAAAATAAACTCTTTGTGCAGCTCCCTTCGGGTGCTTCAGAAATGTCACGGAACTAAATCCTCTCATTGCCATTTTGTTCACACCAATTACAAAACAACAAGTAATACATTTTCACAAAAAAAAAGTATGAATTGTGTGTCTCAGTGTTTCCAGAATTTGTGATGTCTGATGCTGTATGAAATGTTTATCTGTAATAGAAATTGTTATTGATTAGTCCCTAGATGCCCAGAAAGTAATTAAAGCATCAAATAGATTATCAAACACAGTGTTTGCACTACTAATCTGCTTCAATAATAAACATATAATTATCATCAAATATTCTAGATGAACACAATTAAATCTTTGCCCATTTGTAGTTGGTCAAATCTAGTTGGTAGTAAATGCCTACTGTTATATATTATCTTGCTAAAAAAGAAAAAGAAATCAGTCACACGTACTAGACAATAAAAACTGATAGCCAGTGGCTATTTTTTTATGCCATACAAAACATTTTTGCTTTTTTGTGCATTTAGCCTGGTTGCAACATTTATTGTTGTAAATATGTTAGTTCCACTTCAATGCATTAGATTATGTTAATAGGTCCACCATGGGAAGACAGCTTATGCAAATATGGATTTTTATTTATTTATTTATTTATTTTTTTCATGTTTAAAATGCAACTCTCTTTAGATATGATAAATAACTTGGGTCTGTTGTTAATGCTGCTGCTGGGCTCACGCTGTGTGGGCTTCCTCCCACAGTCCAAAGACATGCAGGGAAGGTGAAGTGGAAATTCTTAATTGTGCAGAAGCTAAATTAAAGAAGATGATCACATTAATTAAAGAAAAAGATCTGACCTCGACCCACATTGAGGAATCTTCTCTGTCACATTTATCCCTAAAGTCATCAGTGAAACTTAATAACTTTGTAACACCCTTCATTTCCTCTTCCTCAACCCACCTTCTGTCATTTCATTTGCTTGGTCATAAAATAATTATCATAGCTGGAATGAATTATTCAGTTCTCTCACAAAATTAATCCAATAGTATGATCAAATATATAACACAGTAGTTGATCATTTGTTCTTCTCACCAAAGCTCATCATAACTTAATAACATGTTACATGTCATGAATGGGGTGATTTAAACCTTCAATCTCATTTTCGCACTGGGATTAAATGACAACATGTATGAACGTGTAGTAACAAACATACAGAGAATAATAGCATAACTTCTGAATAACTTTCCCCTTAGCTCTATGTATGGTGCTTTCTACTCTCATCAATCTTATTTGCAACAAAAAAGATCCATTGAACTCACTGTTTCCTGCCCAGCACAAAGCTAACAAAGCTTATAGTATAGTGAGCTTATGATAGTAATACTTCTCTGTCATTACTGAAGACTAAAACAAAAGAAAACAAAAGGGAAAAAAAGGAGTCAAGACTCCAAATGAAGACTTATGTTGCTCTGAGTCTCCCTGTTGATCAGTAAAATGTTAGACATTATGCTGCTTTAAAAACATCTCTTTCAATTATTTTTTATTGTTATTTAATATTTATTTCTGAAGATCAGAAACCAAGCCTTACATTTCATCTGGTTCTTGATCTGCTCTTTTAAAGGAATCAACATTACATGAAATTAACTGGAACTGCCCTTTAATTCCCTTCCTCATTCCTCATGATGGATGTACTTGATCTTCCTCACTGGTGGCGGTAGTGTGTGTGCGTCCAGCCGCCACTCCTCTGCATTCAAAATGAACCTGCTGCTCTACAAAGTAGATGGATGGAGTCGGTCCACAGTCGAGGCTTCAGGTGTGAGCTGCCAGATCAGCAGCATCTGACTCATTAAGCCACAGCATTTAAGACACTTTCTGTCCCTCCTTCTCTGAAAAAGGCAAAACTTTTTTTGGGGTGTAAACCAACAGTGAGACAGCAGAGACAGTTATTTTTCACCTTCATTTCTATTCAAAGGGGGAAACATAATCAATGTAATTATTTTACAGCATCAGAGCATAAAATGCTCTCAGTATACTTTATTATGCAGGAATTTACTTGGGTTGTTGAGAAGCAGTTACTCAACATATTTCCTAATAAGCATCTCTTTTGGCTTCCTCTTGTCTTTAACTCATTGTGATAGTAGTATTTTTAAAAGAGAGTGACTGCGGGGAAACCATGCAGTAACTCAGCTTTGAAAACTTAAAGAATATGTGTGAAAATGTGACCTGTAGCTGATTTTTACACCTGATTTGATCTTGTTTTTTGCTGCCATAATGCAGGTGAACTTATCTCTATACTGTGCCTGAATGTATCCCGTGAAAACACAGTGTCAGCCTCTGGGCCGTTTCAAGGTATTAGGAAGCCCTATTTTAGAGTAGATTCAAAGGTTTTCCAAATTGTGCCTGAGTTATGAGCAAATGGATAGTAGTGTACACATGGTCCATGACAGACTGAAATGTGTAGCATAGATTTTGAGATGTCCTGCTAAGTAACAGTGTAGAAAACCCAGCCTCTTTAGCCTGACATACTAAACCTAACCCCAGTCAAACTGACAGCCTCAGAGTGTTGTTGGTGCTCTAATGAGCTAGCTTGTGTTAATTTGTTATTTGTCATTTACGGGCCACCATACCTCAGAGCAATGAAAGGTGTAGGAGGCTATCAGGGCCTGTGTCAAAGACTTGTGTAGGTGGATCTAAGTGATGTTTCTGCTATGCTGGCCATAGATACAGACCTAACTGTATCTTCCCTCTGTGTGTTTGTGTCTTACAGACAACAACACCCAACAACAAAAGGCCTGCTACCACACAGCTCACAAGAATATAGGAGCTGTCATGTACATGGGATTATATTCTAGTTGTCATCTTTAGAGGTACTGGTAGGTCAATTTAAAAAAAAAAAAAAAAAATCTTGGATAGACCGGTGGACAAACATTTGTTTATAGTCTTTATAGTTTATAGTCTCAATCTCTAGTTTAAAGTCTCATTTAGAGTTAAATAGATGATAAAGCAGGGAATACTATTGGGTTATGATTGACAGGTTGCTACCACAACATTTTCTGGACTGGAAGTTGTTTTTTTCTGTTCATAACGGTATGTTGGTTGTCTAAAAATACCTTATTCAGCATATGGTTACATAGCAGCACCTTCTTCCACTACTTCTGGTTGCAAATAAACAAGATAGGAATGGGCAGAAACCAAGATGGTGATGGCCAAATCACTGAATTCAGCACTTCAAAGCCATAGTCCAATGAGTGACATCACAGTGAGTACGTCCACTTCTTATATACAGTCTATGAGACAGACCCAGACTTGCTAAAATAACTGTCTGTTGTATTATTGTATAGACATGGGTCTTTCTATCTGACATCTAGCAATAAAGTAAATGTAGAAACATTTTTATTAAAAAAAACACACAAGATAGCACACAGGACACATCAAATGGCAGGGGTAATTGTCTTTTCAAGGGCACACAGCAGTACTGTAGCACCTGCAGCAGATCTGCAGCCTGATCATAATCTTCTGCCTCTAGTGGTCTGGAAAGCTCTACAGGCTGCAGCGTGAAGCATGAAGTCCTCTTCATGGACTTCACAATTCACTGTTTTTGTCAGCCATCCAAATGCAAGTTCATACGTACTCTTTCTGAGCTGCCCTCCAATAATTATAATCTGTGACCTTCCTGTAACCGTTCTGCAAGTTTTGGGGTGTTTCTGCATGTGCATGCACTTTTGCACAATCGTTATTCAAACTCAGTACACGGCTTAACGTCAGCAGAGAGAAACATTTGGAGCATGAATGTCTACGAATAGGCATATCCTAGAAAGATCTTGTGTCTGGTATTTGGGATTCAGTGCCTGCACTTTAATATCCCCATGTCATTCAGGTTTAGCTATATCTGCTATTTGAGGATTAACACCTCCTGACAACGGCAAACATTGTTTCCTCATCTTTAGCGGCTCACAGGGGGAATACCAATAAGCTTTGTTCCAGCATCTAGAGAATGGATTTTGTGAGGGGATGTGAAGTCCCACTAGTTTTACGCACCCATATCTTGGTACACTTGTTCCTGTCTCCTCTCTGGGTTTCTGAATAGATGAAGAGTTGCAAAAGAAAACTCTTTTTCAGCTCAGGAGATCTGATGACCTGGCACAAGCAGTTTCAAAGATATAATGAAAGACCAGTTTTAAATCACTAGTTGAGTGGTTAGTGTACCGAGAGTGATATTTCAAGGGTGCTTTTTTCTTTTTAAAGGTGTGTAAATTCTCTCCATCTCTGAAACACTTTGCTGATATCACAGCAGACATATGTCATCAAAAAATGAATGACTAGTACAAGCAAAGGTTACTGTGTGAATGAATTACTACTTGTCCTTTTTTTTTTGCCTTTTCCAGAAAACTGCTTACCCCAGGGTGCCTCTTGAATTAGAAATATGCTGAAAGTTTTCGCTCAATGACAGAAAAAAATGTGTCGCCCACGCAGTCTTTATTAGCTGTGAATGTTACTTTTGTGCAGCTTCTGTGACTGAAAAGTATGGATCGCTTTGTTGGCCTCTGGATGGTTTGTCACGTTTTCTGTCTGCCTGTCTTTATTATTGGCATTTGTCAGAGAACGCAATGGTGGCTGAACACACAGGGTCATAGCTGATAGAGACAGTGTCTCAGTTTTATCCTCTCAGTTCTGGTTGCCAGAAGAGACGCTTGACAATGTGTCTGTACAAACGGTCTGCTCTATTCAAAGGCGAGAGTCAAAGGGTCAGAGAAAATCACCATAGAATCTGAAGTAGTCTAACTGTGCTTGTGTTTGATGTATTTCTTCCATTTGTAGAGAGAAAATCATGTTGTCTGGCTCCTCAGAATCACACCATCTGGTTTTAGTGTTAAACTTTAGATTTTCAAAAGTGTTGTCTCACCCTCTGCATTTAGTTTATATTTCCTTTTAGCTGGGTCAGATATCTATTATTATCTATTATTATATCTATTAAGTTCCATTATCCTTTTTAAGCATTACTGCCACGCTAGTGGCATCATAAATATCTGACAAGATCAAGTTGTACCATCATGCATTTTTTTTAAATAAAATCATCTTAGTTCAGATTTATTTTTTAATGAGTTCGGGTGACATTGTTTCACCAGCCAACAAATATTGCTTCATATTTCATAAGACAGGAGACCTTACCTTAAAGTCACTAAACATATGCTCTATATACAGTATATCTGTGGGGTCACATGGATCATTTACTCTTAAGAGGACCTCTGTTGTGATAAGATAAGATAACCCTTTATTTGTCCCACAGACGGGGAAATATGCATCGTTACAGCAGCAAAGTGGATAGTGCAACATTACAAGGAGGGTATATAAAAAATAAGAATAATAACAACAGTAGAAAACAACCAAGTAGAAAAAAAGTTATAGCATCATATATACAATAAGTGAATAACTAGGCATGTTATAAGTGACCAAAATGAGTGGACAAAAATTACTGAACACAACAAATGGAGTGGCGTGATAAAGATAGCACAGTGAATGGTATGGTGAAGGAAGTGGAAGTGCACATTAATAGATGAGAAACAGTAAATATATCAGGATAGGATGGCTAGGTGGCCTCCTGTTTTCTTGTTTATCAAAACTTGGCGATGCACGACAAACACTGGAACAAGAAAGCACCGTCTGAGTGATAAGTAGTTTGTCCTTCAACCGGAGCTTCACCTTAATTGTTATTCAACCATTCAAGTCTGCATATGATTCTGGCTTACTTGGTGAAACTTTGTTGGAAAGGTCAGGACCAGTTTGAAATTGCGGTCCATGACTATGAACTGCATCCGGTATGCAGCTTGACACATAACAAACAACTCCAGTGGTGCCCTTGATGGTGCACAACCCAAAGAATCAATGAACAGACCTTGGCTCCATTCATTCTACCGTAGCTTTTGGCACCCAGCCTGCAGTATCTGGTTACTCTCCAACTCCCAGTGCTTGAATGTTTCTCTAGCTGGACTTTAACTGAGATGTATGCCTCAGAGTTCACTTTTTCATATCAGCCTCTGCGTGACTCAAAGGCAGCGTTAGAAAGCATCAAAATGTTAAATGCTGGTATTTTTACAGCTTTTCTCTTTAGGATAGGAGGTGCAATATTGTGAAATAAAGGCAAAAGATGAAACACTTGACACCTATTCAGTATCTGCCTGAATGGAGGAGTTCATCAAAAGGCACAAACAACATTGTGAAAAGTTTTTTTTTAATGTTCTGTGTGGGTGAGAGATGAAGACGATGTGAGAGGGTGTTCAGGTTTGATTTTGTGAAGAGGAAACAGTAACTGTTGGCTGGTTTGTCTGCACTAGCTCTCCAACCTAACCATAGGGCTTCCTAACACTTAGATTATCTCTGTCTGAGGGAAAAACACAGTACTACAACACGACTAGTAGTAGTAGTAGTAGACCACATAATGAGAACGTACACACCCACTGCAATCGTTAGAGCTGTGTCTCTACGCATGGGAGACAATAATAAAACATGGCTGTAGGACGGCGTCAAAGGAGATGATCACTGATGCACATGGATGTGGCGTGACATGTGTTTTATGGAACGTGTATGCTGCGTGTGCATGAGGAATGTTCAGATGTGTGCGTCGCACACACACACAAACGCAAGTGGTTCACAGTTGCTAATGAGAAGACAAAGGGGGCTCTCGCTCAGCAGCCAATTATCCCATCCCTTTGGAGGAATAGTGTGTGTGTGTGTGTGTGTGTGTGTGTGTGTGTGTGTGTGTGTGTGTGTGTGTGCAGATGTTTCGAGCCACAGCCTGTTTTTCTCTATGCTAATATGGCAACAGTCTTATTTACATAATCTTTCGGCTCTAATTATGTCTATACATACCGCTTATGAAATGTTTCCCATTCTTATGCGTTTGTATTGAACCTCACTTCCCAGAGCATGTCAGCACTTTGTTATGGGCATATATATATATATATATATATATATATATATATATATATATATATATGTAAAGCCTTTTAGCTGTATGGTTCTTCTTCATTTCAGGCCTGGTCCTTTACTTTGCATGAGTAGGCCTGTCTCTTTAATGACCAAAACTGGGTTGATCATAAATTATGAACAGAGTTTTGGCGTGCAAAATAATTCAAAAGAGAATCTGTCAACAATACAACAAAAGACTCAGTGTTTCAGTCATGGACTTGGGTTTTGCATCAGCTGTTTGTCATTATTGTGTCATACTGTATTTGAGTTGATGCGATACAGTAGCAGCCCTCTTCAGACAGGTGTTTGTGTTTGTTTGTGCCGTTTCCCTGCAATTCTCCAAACCTCTTATGAAATAATCACGCTGCAAAAGGATCATTCTTTCTTCCCCTCTGTTGCATTTCTCATCCACTTAAGCTCAATTAGCCAAAGTGTTCCATGGTGAGAGGCGTCAATTTGACAGGTCTGAATGAGACTGTGTGTAAATGTGGCTGTCAGTGAGTGTGTTCTGGTGTAAAGGCTATGTGATAAGTGTAATTGTGTCACTCTGAGCATAGCTGCCTGGTTAGGGGGTGAGGTACTTCACATTAATGCTCCCCTCCTCTCTAATTGCTCCAGCTGAATCATTAACATGTTCAAAGGCCAAAATTTAGACCTGGCAAAGACTCCACCTCAACAATGTGACAGTACAGTAATGTTTCCACTGGCCTCTGTACAAAAATGTGTGTCCATCTGTGTGCCCTCTAGGCACATGAGACTGCCAATAAGAGTTAAAGGACTCCAGAAGAACAGATGATTCTCCAGGGTGTACAATGACCCTTTCAGCTGGAATACATACTGTGTCAGAAAGAGCCTTCACAAGATATCTGTCAGCATGTATGTCCATGTTTGTGTGTGCATTACAAACATGCTCTTTGGCCAAAAATGCGTGCATGCAGTTTTCATACATTTTAAGTGTGTAAGGCACGTGTGTGTGTGTGTGTGTGTGTGTGTGTGTGTGTGTGTGTGTGTGTGTAAAAGTGTGTATTAAGCCATTGGTATTCCATCGCCCTGGGCAATCCATGGCCAAACAAATCCTATCATGTTTGTGTTCAGAGACCAGATAGGCTTCATTCCCTCCAGGCTCTGTGCATGCTGATGCTCCTTTCAGCCAGCCTGGGTGGATTCAAGCATGCCACTTTGTGCTTTTGGACCTGCGCTGTCTGTCGCAGCTTGTGGTGCTTTTGAATGTTTGTTCAGATGCAGCATCCCAGAATTGTTTCAGTGTCGGCCATGTATGCGCTTGATGTACATCTGGCTTCATCGGCCTGAGAGCTGGATGCGATGCAATGTGTCAGCCAGGTCCGAAAATCTTTGCTTCCTCTGGAACAAAAGAGCAAACCTTATATTCTGGTGCCAAGTGCAGTAATTTAACAACCAGATGAATAATGCAATGCATAATTCAAGTAGGCTACACAAGTAAAGAAAAAAAAGAGCAGTGCTGAGTGGACCGGCACTAAGCACCAGTTTTTACACTGCATTTTACAAAACACACAGCATGTTCAGAATACACATTCATGAGATCTTTGCATCAGAAACAAGTCACAGCTTAAAGAGAAATTACACAACACTGGAGGAACATGTAGCGGTTAGATATTGAACAGTTTGAATTAGGGCTGTAGAAATTAGCACCTGATGAAGATTAATCGGTGTTAACGCGCAAAGTTGCGTGACGGTAACTCTACTTGGACAAACTGCATGAAACAGTCATGAAACAGAACTCTATTCAAAAAATCAAGGAAACTAAGAATACAGTCATAACTAACGATCAAAAATGCAGATAAAATTAGATTAACAATCTTTTCTGAATCTGTCTAAGCTTCTCCTGTAATTCAGCAAACAAATAATCCACCAAAGAGCATCGTTGACGTATTAATTTGTAATGTGAAATGGACAAAAAATAAAATGAAGATGGGTGTTTGTGCTCAACCTGTATGATCATCAGGCTGCTTGTCCTTGTTTTACCATCTATTCTAGTTTTTTTTTTTTTTTTACCAGAGAGTAACTCTTTTGTAAATAGGTTATTCTGTTGAATTTGTGCACATCTAGATGCTGCTAGTGATCAATAGATAATGACTGGGAGCTAAAATGGAAGTCAGCCATTCAAAGGTCTTTTTAAACCTGTAAAGAAATGCAGAGACCAGATGCTCAAAGGCACTAGATTCTGTGAAGCTGAGGATGCTCTTGAAGATAAAAAGACTGCTCACCAAAATATAAAGTTCTCCCTGCACTTTTGGATAGACACTGGGTAAAATGTATTTAGTCTGGCATATTAAAAGTTAAACAATTTGCCTTGGGAAAAAAAAATCTAAAGCAGTGCAGCTTCTTGTGTTATTTCTAAAATAAAGTCATCAATAAATAATGTAAGCGCATAGAGCACATTTTTGGGGATTGAGCAGCAAGAAAATGTATTCACTTGTGATTTTCCCTCCTGGTGTATTGAATATCTCTATTCTCGCTTACTGATGAGACAGCTTACATGTTCTGCAGCCATTGGCTGAACCTGGAAGGAGATCATGACCTTTAGACTGTATAATTTAGCTAAAAGCTATGGGGGAAAAGCTAGCTTGATATACCCATCACAGATAGCTATAACCAATTATTATAAAGTATTATTTTCAGTCAGATGAGGTCTATCTTATACTTGTGCTATAAAGTGCTCCAGTAGTGTGGTGTCTGCAACAAGAAAACCAGGTCATATTTCTGGTAAAATATTCAGGCTTCTAGTCATGTATTCACATGATCTTGTGTCAGCTTGGAGACAAGAAGCTGTCACACTCGCCTCGCCTTAAACAATCTTCCTTTGGCCACTGTCATGTCTCATTGCACACTGAAATGGTGTATGTGTGTCAGTGTGCTGTTTGCAGTTTTGCGAAAATAGATGAGAGGTCGAGCATCCCTCAAATGCATTGTTGACCTTGTTAAGCGTTTGTCTCTGCTCTCTCTCTCTCTGTCCTTTTGACTTTCTATGTTCCACAACACTGATGCAAACTGGAAATGTCATGTTTCCACTGGGTGTTTTTCCTGTAATGGACATTGTTTTTCCAATTGTCTTTTCCCCAAGTACTCTAATAGCCCTCTGCTCCCCGTTTCATTGTTGACCCCTGCTTTAATCTGAGTATATGCCTCTTTCATCTGGCCTGACTCCTGCTCGGCAGCTTCTTCCAAAATGCAGCCGTTTGCTCCTTTTGTTTTTGTTTGCTTTGCACACAGCAAGGGAGGTTGGGATTTGTGTTTAACAAGTGTTTATTTGTGCTCACCGTGGAGTCCAGCGAGGAAAACAGAAGGCAGTGTGTGGTTCCCCTGGGAGAAGCCAAGCTTGCCAGATACAAGAATCACAAATCAGCGGTGGAGGGGGGAAAATGTTTCTGCCATACATCCTCTCAGATTGTTGCTCCGGGCCAACGGCAGTCTGGAGTTTGCTTCCTCTGTGCTTTTTAACTTTCTCTGTGAAAGTATGCTGTTGTGTTGGCAGAGATACTGATTGTCTTATGTGTGATTCCTTTACATGGCGGATACATTTGCAAGTGGCTGGTCACAGAGACTCTGCTGTGTCATTCCTCAGTGCTGTTCTGCTTACATTGTACCACAACTGGATTATCATAATGTCTCAAGAATGCACAACAACTTCCATCCATCCATTATCTACCGCTTATCCTCATAGGGTCTCATCGCAGGGCACATAGAGACAGACAACCATTCACACTCACATTCACACCTACGGTCAATTTAAATTAGCCAAATAACCTAATTTTTGGATGGTGGGAGGAAGCGCGAGTACCCGGAGAGAACCCACGCAGACACGGGGGAGAACATGCAAACTCCACACAGAAAGGCCCCGGGCCCAGGATTCGAACCCGGTACCTTTTTGCTGAGACCACTACACCACCGTGCCGCCTGCACAACAACATATCACAGGAAAATCCATCTCAGTACAGGCGTGGCTTCTGTGTGGGACCGTTTGTTCAAAACAGCTCCTAAAGAGGTTAGCGTAGACGCTACAATAGCATCAGTAATATCAGAACTGGAGAGTATTTTGTCATAGAAAGAAGAGCAGACATGCCATGGGAATTAAATAAAGGAGTATCTTAAAGATGATAAGGATATGCATCAAGGCATTCATTTAATCAATAAGTTGAACCGGATAGATGTATTGTTACACCCATGTTAGGTTGTATCCTCTGGCTCGAGCCATTTTTAGTATTCCTTAGGTTAAGTCAAGTCAAGTCAATTTTATTTGTAAAGCCCAATATCACAAATTACAAATTTGTCTCAGAGGGCTTTACAATCTGTACAGGATATGCCACCCTCTGTCCTTTATAAATGACCCTCGCATCGACTGAGGAAAAACTCCCCAAAAAAAAAGCCTTTTAACAGTGAAAAAATGGAAGAAACTTCAGGAAGAGCAACAGAGGAGGGATCCCTCATCCAGGATGGACAGACATGCAATCGATACCATGTGTACAGAGTAACAACAATAAAAAACACATTAACACTCCATATAACAACAGCTAATAGAATTGTGTGAACGTGTCCAAGGGGATGAAGAGAAGCATCAAGCTGTCGGCAATGGATTCTGAGCAACACTCCACTCCCCACCACTCCAAAACAAGATGGAGCATAACTGCATGTCTTCTTCTCCACCACACCAAACAGGAGAAGCCTCAACAAGATGTCCTCGTCACCACCACGTCACGCAGTAGATGAAGCCTGGTTTGCCCAACCTCTACGCCACCAGGTAAACTGGATCTATGGATACCTTAGAGATGAGAACGCACAGGGACTACGAGGCACAAATGCAACATGTGTTTAAGGGAGGGAGAGGAAACACATCCTCTTCTCCACTACTCTAATAGATAGGACCCGCGCAGCATCACCGCTTCTCCATCTCACCAAACAGATGAAGCCTGGATGACACCACCTCCTTCCCACCGAGTAGCCTCAGCTCACAGACACCTGGGAGGTGAAAAGCACAGGGACTCCAGGGAAGAAGATTTTTTTGTATTTGTTTTAGTGTAAATGTCAGGCTTGTTTTGATATAAAAATAAACCAGTCATATTCTTAAAAAGTATGCATGAACTACATTAAAGAACCAACAGAAAACACATCTGATCCAGTGTACTCCATTGCAACACTGTACAAATTAAATCAATTTGAAAATAAATGAATATTTAGACACTTATAAAGGATGTGAGCAGTCAACAGAAAATCTGAATATTTCCTCCCATAGAGGTGTCATATCTTACAAGTAGCTACAGCAGCTTAGTCTACCTCATATTTTGACATTATTAGTTTGTGTAGACACAAGTTTCAGATAAGTTTAACAGTTGGAAGTCTATGGCATAGTCAGTGGACAGACCAAATTAATTCCTTATATACACAGTGGACATTACGGATTACTTTGTGTGACATGTTGTTAGTGTCAGAGGGGATTAGTGTTAAAGCCCACCTTTGAGGAAATTAAACAAAATGAGATTCTCAGACTGTCATTTGGCTTCCAGGAGCAGCGCTGCTGGACTGAGCCACCTCCCAGTGGTATCACTGCTCCAGTTTCCTGACAGTGCCAGTGGGAAGTGAGTCACTGTGCTGCAGAGTTTTGTTGAGGACTGTTTTGCTGGACTGTGTAATGTATGCCAACATGGAGGCAGTGCAGGTGTGTGTGGCAAAGGGGCTCCAAACTTTCCTAAAAAAGGGATGGCACTATGTTTATGAGCATAAATTGCATAACATTATATACATTGCTGTGGGTAAACTTTGTGAATATTGATAGTATACCTTTTTAATGGCAACTGCATGAAAACAGATGGCAGCCTCCGGTTCTGAAAAGTATGAAGTGCGGTAAACTGTCATTATTTCTAACAGGCAGCATTGGGCGACTCCTCTGGGGGCAAAAACAAGTCAGTTTGTGTGGAAGTCTATGGGAAAATGAGCGTACATATCACTTGATTTATTACCTCAGTAAGCTAGTTGTTAGTTGGTTATTTAGTAAATTATGGTATCATATAGTGTGAAATAGACCATAAAAAGATGTCCTTTTGGGCATGGCTATCTTGTGATTGACAGGTTGCTACCACGCTTTGCCTTTTCTGGGTGTTGCCACTATGTTTGTCTTAGAACTTTAACCCTTTCACAGTGTTTTCTCTTCATGGAAATTAATATTAACTTTGGTAACCTAAAAATGGTCAGTTGTACTTGCTACCTCTGGTTACAAAAGAAGTAATATGGCCACAGCCAAGAAACCCGAGACTTCAAAACCATAGTCCACAAACCAATAGGTGTTGTTACGACTACGTCTACTTCTAATCTCCAGGTTATTGTGTATACCAAAGTCATACTGGTACATATGGACACTATAAATGTCAGGTTTTCTATTTAGCTTAATGCAGCTGATCCACCAGAAATCCTAAATGTTCTCATAATTATTGGGAAACTTTTCCTGGGTGTGGAAAAACAGTAGCTGGTTTGCAAACGCACACATAACATAAACAGATTCATTACTGCAAAACAAACGGTAGTTTTAGGACCAGCAGGGGAAGTCAAACACCTTGCTATAGCCTCAATTACCTTAATTGAAAGTCAGTTTATGCAGCTTTCAGCAGAGACGTGTTGAATGAGCCCATAAGGAAAAGAAACAGAAAAACATTATTTAAAAAATGTACTGAAATGTACTGAAATTCATGAATAGTATATGATCTACTCTTGAAAGTGGCCACTTTTGCATTCTTTTCATACAAGATAATAAAAAGAAGAAAGGAAATCTCCTTTATATGAAACTTGTATGTAAAGCATACAACAATCATACAAGTTTCATTTAAACAAAATGAAACTTGTATGATTTGGGTATTAATCAGAATAGTATATGACAGTAATGATACATACAATATCCTTTTATTATCTCGTATGAAAAGAATACAAATACAGAATACAAAAGTGGCCACTTTCAAGAGTAAATCATATACTATTCATGAATTTCAGCACATTCTTTAATAAGTCTCATATAATATGATAAAAAATTACATATTGTTCAGTCAGAGGAAATTATGTTTTTGACTTTGCAGATATGAGAGGAACCCTAACCCAATGGAGTATCAAAAAATCTAAGAAGCACACAAACCTCCAATGAGTGTATTCCCAAATGATATTCAACTTAATATACAAGGTTCTTTGGTTTTGAACACCATATGTAGAACAACCTAATTTGTTTTGGTGTTGTCTGTCTGTACATCTGAACTCCAAATTTCAATGCCTGAAATAAATTTGGCATTGACTTAAAGATAAAGGTCAGGTTTTGATAACCAAAGGTCAAGGTCATCATGACTTTCTGTCTATCATGTTCTTAAGTAATCTCTGGGGTCCAAGGAGGAATTTCAGCTGGTTCAGTTTTGGAGTTCAAACTCAATTTGATCTCACAAATAAAGGATCAATGTGTTAATCATGTCAATACCATCAAATATCCAATTGGATCAAATTATGAACTGATGATATTTTGGAGCTGAACTGTAACTTCACTGCTCAGTGGAGGCATAGAACCATGAGACAGTAATTCTAGTTTTTATCACAGTGACTATAATAATCCCTTCTGGATTTGCTGTAGTTTCCACAACACAACCCCACCCACAGCTTTCATCCCACACACTTCTGTCTATCTGTCGCGCAAACTTTGTTTTAAGAAGAACACGGACGCCACTGCTAATGAAACTTTTTAGCAGTGAGACTTCTGCTACGTCGGGCTGTTCTTTGTTCCCCCACACTGCTTCTCTGGCTTTCTCGTTTCTTGATGGCACCAGTTTTCTACCTCTTCCTTTTTCATTCTTTCATTACTCACCAATGAACACACACACACGCACACACACCTCTGGTTATGTGCACACACACACATGCACAGTTCTTTTCCTGGCATTCCGTCTATGCAAGGTGTAAAACAAGAGATAATGGCAGTGTTTCATAAATAATGCAAAAGAAGAGCCGGGTGCCTGTGTGTGTGTGTGTGTAGTATGTGTTGAGTGTGTGTCCATGTCATGAGAGTGAGATTGCCCTGTCAGCACTAAGACTGCTCCCCCACAGCACCTCCCTGACGTTGAAAAGAGACCCCGAGATATAGTTTTAAGCCTTCTCCTTCCACACAAACATATACACAACACACACTCACCTCCACACACATGCATTGCTCAGACACCCTCCATCAGCTTTTAATCTCAGCAGCAGTGCTCTTGCAGCGTGCTCCTCCTTCCTCGCTGGCAGAGAGCGAGGAAAAATATAGGGGAGACAAATGACTCATTTTATGGTGCAGGAAAATTACCACCTAAGAGATATTACAAGGTGTATGTATACATTTATTATAGGAGGAGATGAGATTTAGAGCACATTTGTGTGAGAGAATAACAAATAATGGGTGTGTGTGTGTGTGTGTGGATGTTTTGCAAATGAGAGCGCCTCGGCTGAATAACATTTGTTCCGTGTCCTGTACAGATGGCTTGACATACAGTGTGTAGTTCACTGTATATACGTTCTCAAATGCCTCCAGGACACGTTCTCGCTCAAATCGATCCACAAAAGAGGAGGAGGATGAGGAAGCAACAGTGAAAATCTATTGCAGTGTGCACAATATCTGTTCTGTCTATGAGAAAAATGCACTTTAGCAGCTTCTTGGTTCATTGGCTTGGCTCAGGAGAGGAGACATAATGGGTTTGATGCCGCACATTTTTTCCATCAAGTCTCTTCTCAATGGCCTCGCTTGGGTCAACCCAGATGGATGCAGAGATGCTCTGCAAAATAGAAATGCAAGAATAGCAATATTTTCATCTATAAGTCTTCCTAAATGTTGATACATTCTGTTGAACTAATGATGACTCATTCAGTCCAAAATTACCCATCCATGTGTCAGTTGCAGATGAAACCTTAATTCTTAAAATTGACATTAAAAGAGATGGACACTGACCATTGGTTTGACACAGAATGTACAGCTCAGTATCCTAGGATATACCTTCACAGTGGACTCAAAGGAGACCAGTAAACCAATGGTGAGAAATTTTGGGAAATATGCATATGAATTTTGTTGCAGAGACTTAGATGAGAAGATTTATACTGCTCACATATCTGTCCATTAAGTCTAAGGTTATAACCAGCAGCCTGTTTAGCTTAATTCATACTGAAAGCAGTTGGGAACAGCCTATAAGGCAATATGGTAATAATAATATTGTGGGACTCAAATGACTGCATTTTCCAAAATATCGAAGTGTTAATTTAAAAAAAAGATAATAATTTAAATGATTTGGTGGAAAGCCCCAAACTTGTGAAAAAAGTGAAATGGAAAATCCAAAATTTTTCACATCTGGCAATAGTTGGATATACACCATGTTTTCCAGTGTTGAGTTTAAATTCATACACATTAGATTCATACACTGAATTATCAACATTGTTTTCCCCACACCATGACCTGCTATACATGTCCTGCTAAACGTATACTGCAGAAAGGACAGTCGTGATTCACATAGTGTTGATTATTTTAAGCATTTTAGTAACAAAAGCTGTTGCTTTTGTGGTGAAGACAGTCCTAGATTTTGAATAAAGCCTTTATCTTTCAGCAAATTTGTGAGATTATCTGCAAATATTCACTCCATGGAAAAAGTAGCATTTACTTTGTTCAGTTTTGACCTGCATTTTAAAAATCCATTATTTGAGTGGTGTGCCCTTATCCATTATTCATTCCAAGCTACAATCCGAATCTCCACTCTCATAACTGTTGAGTGATCAGTTAAGGGAAAATGTAACGATGCCTTTGATTTGCTGTCAAATTTATTTCTCTCTATGAGCCAATCAAATTGGAGCATTTTGATGGCACTGCATTAGATATGTCTTCGATTTGCTTTTGATTGATTTCACACAGAAGTTATATTTAATCCTACCTTTAGCGGTTTCCATTACATTCATGTAAGACACTGTTGATCATATTGATTTACTCAAAACACAATATGATCATATCTGACATGCATGCATGGGCTTGATGTTACTGCAGCAGTGGGGGATGTCACTGGATACCGTGTTGCTACCTCAGTATTATGATGTACTACTCTACACATCAGTTCCTGTTGTGTGAGCATAAAAAAAATCCTCTAAATGCCACATTTTGCTCTGTGGTTTCCTTATGATTAATTTGGCTCAGAAACCACACTATCCTGCCTCAGCAGAAACAGAGAGCAGCTAAAATGAACAAGTCCCGACCTCTTAATCTCCCATTCGTGGTTAAAAAAAAAAAGAGCTACAAGGTTCCTTTTGAATTGCATTCATCTCCATGACTCTTTCTATGAGTTTTCTTTTTCAGAACTAAATGAGAAAAAAAGGAAATATATCTCTAGGCAAGGAAAAACCTTTTGAAAAGTTTATTTCCAGAGTGAAGCGGCAGTGGTTCCACACTTGTCTGTTCTCAGTTTTTCAACAGACTTACTGGACTGTGCTTGAACAAACAACGCTGTGGTTTGAACTGCTCGCTAGATGGATGTCATGGTCTATACATCTGAACGACAGGAAGGCTGCTTATCATGTTCCTCATCGTCAGGCTACTGACATCTGTCACCTTCAGTCTTTCATCTTCTCTCGCCCCAACACACACCTATAGACTCTCACTCTCTCTCTCACTCACACACACGCAGTGTTGTGCTAGTGCCGAGTCCCCACTTCCAAAGCATCTCTGCCACTTATCTCTCTCATCACTCAAACTGTTCGCAGTAGCACTCCTACTTCCTCTGAGGGAACGACCAGAAAGGGAAGACAGGGACGATTCATTCGGGAGGGCTCATATGTTCTGAAAGGTGCTGCTTTGGCAGCAAAAACTTTCCTCTGACATGTGTCCAATTGATACTTTGAAAGGGCTGCCCACTCAGCAGAAGTGATGGGACAATTCCCCTTGTCTGCAAATTGGGAGATGAGAGCATGATGTTAAGGAAGAGAGAGCAGTGGAAGCGCTGCCGCCGACTAAAAACTCAAGATATCACCAGCAGCCGTTGTCAGGGTTGTTTTATCGATTTCCTTCCACTTCCCACTCATCATTGTCAATGTCGCACACACTGTCAGCCTCACCGCCGTCATCATCATGTTATCTTCCCCATCATCTCCATGGCTCATCAGCATTTGCAGCAATTTATTTTACAAATACTGTAATTATCATCAGGATGCAGGTCAGGTGCAACGTTGAGTGATTGCCAGAATAGAAGCCTGATGTTAAACATTCTTGGACCAGAACCAGAGATGGGCAAGGCCCTGTGGGGAAAAAAACTGACTAAATGAGCAGTGAAACACAATGAATACAGATGCTTACATGCAGGAATCAAGTAGTGGAGATATTGTGGTGTAAATGCACCTGAAACATATGGAGGACTGATTGTGCTCCAATCACCACATCACCTCCAGGGGTGTTTTAGGATGGATGGAGACTAGTGTAAATGTAACTGTGTTTTCAGTTGGCATGCAACAGCTGTACGGGAATACATATATTCACAATTATGTACACCGATCAAGCACAACATTAGGACCACCTCCTACTGTTGTGGAGGGCTCTCTTTTTCTGCCATACCCACCAAACTGCTCCGACTCCTTTCTATCTTCAGCAGCATTAACTTCTCTGGTCTGTTGGATCAGACCACCAGCACCAGCCTTCACTCCCCACCTGCATCAATGATCCAAATCCTGCTTTCTGCTTCTAACACATGAACTCTGAGGAGTAAATGTTCATTAAATGCCTTATATGTCCCCAGGCACCATGATGAAGAGATAATCAGTGTGATTCTCTTCACCTGCCAGTGGTCACAATGTTATTCTTGATCAGTGTAGATCATAGTTTCTGTACGAGCTACAGTTCCAGACAGTGAGGGAGCAGCCATTATCCAGTTAGCGAGCTAAGCTACAAGCAAAAAAGCTTGTCAAAATCTGATCTCAATGTGGACACAGGAGACATTCCCAGTTTAAACACAGCATGTGTAAAACAAACAGCCTGACAGAAAGGCCACAACTGCTTCACTGACGTCATATTGTTTGTGTAATTATTCTAGGCATTTCACTATAAAATGCAACTTTCTTTTAATATTCTATTGCAACCTTTAAAAATCCTACTCCTTGTATGAGGGAGCTGCATTACAGCAGGTTGTAAACAGAGTGACAACAAAATATTTCAGATATTTCAGTTCCAAAGGACACAGTACACCAAATATGAAGCCATGCTGTGATAGAAGATATTAGTAGGAGTCATGTTCCAGAAAAGAAAATTATTCTGTATCCTATGCAATTAGAGAGGGTGCATGCTGTTTGTTGTACAGTTACAATGAGGCCACTACAGCAAATATTATGGACTGGAAATGGAAATTCTCTTAACATGACAGAAAAAGTATTTTGAGCCTTCAGACGATTTCACAAGTTGCCTGGCACAGTTTCTTTACAATGCAGTTTGAAGTCCTAGAAAGAGTGATATAACACTGCAACAAAAGGAATGAACAATATGGACACACACTGTGTGACCCCTGCAACGATGCTGCACACACCCGAAACAGCACTATGAACTACATCTTTTGATATTTAATGTGGGCTACATTGCTTCAGCTCATCATTTGCTGCTCTAAATATAATCTTAGCTCTGCTTTGCTTGATTTCACCAGCAAACTCAACAATATATCAGTGTAATGCAGCATGAATGCATGCCTGAGGCCCTGATGAGCACAAATACGTTTTATTATTTTAAACTTTAGTTTTCTGCTTTTTGCAGTTACTGTACTAGCTTATTTCTGTAACTCATACTGTTAACTACTGACATTCCCATAAGGTAACCTTAAGCCAGAAGGAATATATTATGTAATAGTAAATATATTTTTTATAATTTATTAGTAAGGTTTATTAGTTAGGTAATATATTTATTTAAATGAATTGCATAGTACAATAAGTCTCTTAAGAGCTTAATTATGTATAATTGGGGTGATAAGCTTGAATATAATGTCTAAACCCTGACTAGAACAAGAACAAGCAACACTAGCGCCTCCTGTGAGTCTATTTAGGCACAGCAGTTCTCATGAAGAGCTGAGGTCTGCAACAAACTGAGGTCTAAAAACACAACTACAGGAATGTGGAGGCCCGTCATCCACTATCACAATGAGTGAACGTTAAATAAAAACATTAAGAAACCTAGTCAGGTAGAAGAAGGGATCGTCAGGGTGTTTGAAAGCATGATCTAGCCTGTATTAAATACAGACTGAGTGTGCTCCTCTCCTCTTTAGATAACATCAGTCACACTTGGACTGTAGCCTCACTCCTCCTCTGACACACACCCACAACCAGACAAACACAGTGAACTCAATAAGAAGATTACGATGGCTCATCTTCCGTCTCAACTCAAGGGGAAGATTACGAGATTCCCATAGCAAATTAGCTTAAATGAATGGTTCATTATCGGTGTGAAACATGGTGGCAGTGGGATGTGATCATTATGGCCGCTCTTGGTTGGCTTGATTAATCATGTAATCACTGAGACAAGCTCAGGTTGCTCTACACGCTGCGGTGGTGTGGATGTAGTTTTACTAACCGGTTTCCAGCCAGGAGACAAATTTTAATGATTTGTTTGTTTCTAACTGTAGATAACAAAAAAAAACCCAAACAAACAGGAAGCTTCAGCACCACAAAGAAAAAAAACCCTGCAGATATGTTCCTGCATTTCTGAATGGCTGTCAGCCATCTTCATCCCCTCCTCCCTGTCTCCCTTTGTCTCCGCCTCATCTCTCCCAGGTGTTTATTTACAACACAAAGACAGTGCTTTAATGATGCCTCAGGTTGTCAATATAATCAGAGAGCGATCCTCTTAGTCTACACGAGCTGTCAGAAAACAAAGGGCCTACAAGTTACAGTTACAGCGCCTGCAACGTGAACTGGCATCCACATCGAAGCTCTCTTTCCATCATGTTATCGGGACAAAGACGCGAACAAAAGCTCTGTCAACACAGTCTGACATTCTTTGGTTAGATTCCTCCGTGTGTTGTGTGTTTACATCTGCTAACAGCCTTCTCTTTTCGGAAAGCCTCTCCGAAGCGGCCCTAATGATCGCTGCTGATGACAGATTTCAGCGCATTGTGGGAAACGGCTCAGAAAGATCAGCCAACTTTGGAGTAAAAATAGACGCTCTACCCTTGATGCTATTTTAGGTTTTCTTCTTTTTGTTATGAATAATTAAAGCTTTGCTTTTGATGGTGTGTGTGCAAATGAATGTGTCCACATCTGTGTGTGTATGTGTGTGTATGTAATTACTGGCATTTGCGTAGTGGAGCATCTCTCATTACAGTCAAGAGGCTTGCAGAGAGGACAAGGTCAAGGCTTAATTTATCATCGTTTGCTACTGAGGGCACAGTGTGTGAGCAGGCGTTCGGAAGTGGAGACACTCTGAAGGTAAAAACATGATGGAAGCTGCTTCATGAGAGACTAACAGAGAGATATATGTATTCACTTTGAATTAAAGTCAAACTGAAATTTAATTCTCCTCATTTTTTTTTTTGCATGTAAATATGAATGGATGGCAGTATTTGAGTGACATTTCAAAGCCGGTGTTGCTAAGAGACACTGTCAATTTCTATGATGCTATCATTTGAACTGGGTCATAGCCCGAGGCGACAAATATTATTCAACAAGCACATAGCACTGGTTACAGTACAAAGCGTTTGCAAATCCAACAGTAAGAGGTGACCCCGAATAGTCAACTTTTCAACAATTCGATCTAAGGAGCCTTTACTGCCTCACAGTGGTGTGAAATGTGCTGAAAAATGTGGTTACGAACAGACGGTCATCCCAGGCATCCATCATCAACCTGTTATCCTACACAGGGTCGTGAGGCTGGAGCCTATCCCAGTTGTCATAGGGTGAAAGGCTGGGTACGAGGCTCCAGTTCATCACAGACAACCACTCAAACTCACATTCACACCTGCTAATTTAAATTCACCAATTGATCTTCTCCTTTGGATGGTGGGAGGAAGTACCAGAGGGAACCCAGCAGACAGGATCGTTCCCTTCTGGCTTTATTGGGGTGCTGAATGCCTGATTTTTAAATACAATTGCTTGTTTCTCCCAATGAATTGTGATATGTAACTTATTTAGGTATAAATATCAGCTTATAAATAACACTTTACATGTAAATTTGGAAATATTGCATGTCCTTTCAATCAATCCTCTGTTTCAGCACTCTGGACAGCTCCATTGTCAGAGACAGTAGTTTTATTGTTTTTTTTTTTATCTGTTATTGTTAAATAAAAATAAAATAAATAATAGACAATAAGATAAACAACTTAAACAGAGTGTGATCAATGAACAAAAAGACCCAAACAACATGGATCAGGTGACAAGACTGGTCGAGAACACGCCAAGTCCCTTTAAAACCTTAAATATTTGAGACCCCATTGTGCCATTGTTTTTTGTATTTCATTTGGGAAATGGAAGCTAGCGTTCTTAGGTTAGCACAGATTCCTACTTTATGTTCATTATTGATATATCAACACATGCTGGATCATCAGTAGGTCCCACACACTGTTACGGATCCATATGTGGAAGCAGCAAACAAGCAAACTATCAAAATTTCCAGCACGATGTCACTCACAACATCAAAACCCGAAACTGTTGAATTTGATGATCTTATGTCCTCTTTTTATTTGGTCATTACAATTCAGACCAAATAAATACACTTCTCTTAGCAGTACTTTTAATTTCAATTTGACTTCAAAGGAAAGTTTGTTATTTGGAATAATCAAAAATGACACGTCTTGAAAAAATACACATGGATCAAGCTCACACCACTTCTCTGGCAGTTTTCTCCCCTCCAGCGCTCACATATTAATTAATGACTAGATGCCTGCTGAAGAATCCAGCAGTGCTCTTCTGGGCAATCTCAAGTCTCCAACATGTTTCAGACTTTGCCCAAAAAAAAAAAACCTGCAAGTTAAGACAAATATGTGACAGTATGCGATAATTGGAACTAATTGGACAACATTATACATTCAGATTTGCTGTTTACTTTCCACGTCTCAAGTCTCAACACATCAACAACTTGTCATCTGTGCTCGGAGCCGTCTGATTCTGGTGCAAATGAGCTCATTTTATTTGTGCGTCATCGACAAAAGCGAATGTGGAGGGGGGGGCAAAGTTAAAACTCTGTTTGCGTTTTGCAACTATTCCAGAAAGTTCCCTAATTAGGTCTATCTAGGTGGTTAATAAATCAAAAGAGCGCGAAAGCAAGGGGGCCCCGTGTTGGAAATCTCAGATCTCCTATGAATAAATGATGAAATATGAGACAGACAGAGCAATTATTAGCTTTCTTAAACATCGTTTACACACCAAACAGGCTCTACATAATGCATGGGGCTGTTTTTAATGGTGCAGATCAAAGAGAATCAAAGACCCAGTGGTGCCTCTGTTAAACTGACTGCAATTAAATAAATCATAACAAAGAACAGTCGTGTCACAGTCCAGGGGCCCTTAGAGTGAGTCCCCACTGAAAGACGTGATGCGGTTGGATCACTTGGTCCCTCTGGACAGCAACTCGAGAGTCGTAAATATTATGAAAACACATTTGTAATAAAGAATGTGATTAGATGGTTTGATCACGTCTCCATTATTATGCTCATTGCATCCGCACATTATCTGGCCTCAAGAAGAGCCTGAATTCAATCACAGCCCGGCAGCCATTTTGTGTCAGTCAGTCAAACAAGTAAATTGCCTGTATGGCAATCAGCTGGCTCGCCTGCCAGCGAGCACTGACAGCAGCGTGATTATTCTCTCTGCTCATTCGTTTATAATGCCTCTGCGTTTTACTGTCGCTGCTCTAACACCAATCACAGGAGATGCCAAAGATGCATGCGCGCATGTCAGCTCGTGATAAAACCAAGCTCTCTAAATTCAACACCTTTGACCTGTCATTCTGCAACAGAGGAGATGCTGATAACGAAACCAAACACCATCACTAAGCTGTCTTTTTCTGCACCATGTGTGTGTTTGTGTGTGTGAGCGAGACGACAGTTCAGGGATTTAGAGAACAGAGAGAGAGGAGCCAAGCTGTGCACTTTAGCTCCACACGTGTGTGTTGGGCTTCTGATATCAGGACAAGGACAGAGAGTTGATAGGGCTCGAGATTACAACAGAGCTTTCAATTTTCTATTTTCTAAAGCACCTCCCCCCACCACCACCACCGCCACCTCACAGCCCTGATTATTTTCCACTATAAAGTGAGCCTACACTGAAACACAGGCAGGTCACACCCAAAGCTTCCATGTCTGAGACTAAATATATGAGATAGACAAGCAATACGTTCAGGTGCAGCAGGAGTCCTCCTTTCTGACTGAAAGGTTGGATAATTGTTTTTTTTTTTCTTTGCATAATAACCTTTGAAACATTGTGCCTCTTATATTGTTTTGCTGCAGAAGGATGCTGTGTGACTGTGACGAACAAATCAGACTGGACTTCAGAGAAAACAAATGTGGAGGACTGGCAGGAAAAAGCAGCAGTGGAAATTCACTATGACCACATGCAGATCATTTGGAAATATTACCTGCAGAGTGTTACTTATAGTATTAACAACTGAAGCTGATGCATATTGTATATAAGATGGTGTTAAACATCCTGGCTACTTGGGGATCATAGAAAGTAGACTCGGAGTTCATTGTATACAGTATGAATTTTTTTTTGTATGTTAACAGTTTTAAGTTATTCTACTTCATTTTTTTTCTTGCTGCATGAACACATGAATGTTTCTCCTGTGTCTTTTTCTAAAAATGTTCTTGTAAAAGTGCACAGGACAGAGGTGGATTTGGACAGCTTTGACAGGTCTGTGTGAACGTTTTGCCCTCTGTCACTAATATAATTGGAGCTATATTGACTTTCCACCGCTGCATTTCACATATACAAAAGGTAAGAAAACCATAAAAGGTATGCTGTACATTCATGAATCAGTTCTGTTTGTTACCCAACGTTGTTTTGTTCGACCCGATACATCTCTGTTCAAATCATTGTGTCAGTTTCCACTGAACACGGAATGCCGCCAACATGCCGAAGCCTGTCGAAACAAATTGACAGAGCTTCTATTTTTGTTGGACGTCGGAACACAGTGCATGAATTCAGTACAGTGCAAGTAATGTGGACAGGAGGTTGTGTACTGACATAAAACACCAAAAAAACTTGAAACCACCAGTATCGCCCCCTGCTGGCTGCTGGAGAAAATGAAGTTTAAGTTACTTCTGTATGGGCCTCATTGAACAGACCCTGGTGTTGCACACTGGCTATTAGACGTGAATTGACAAGATCTCGTTAGTCAGTGAGATCTCATTCTTGTGATTCCAGCTGTCTAGCGGAGCCACAGCAGGCTGATCTGGTGGGTACTGTCAGACGAACGACATCGGCGTTGTTCCACATCCAGTGGAAATTAGGGGTAAGTCTGTGCCACAGATTCTGTCTGTGGGAGTGCTCATTGCACTTGAGAGCTCATTGTGTTTTATGCTTTTATTTACACAAATCTCGCCCTAATTTTAACATTATGGAACAGATAACACTTTGGGGTGCATTGCAGCTAGTATCAAAAAGATTCAAAAAGATGATCAGAACCTAGGGCTGAAAGCAACATAACTGTGAGAGAGAAATTATTTCTGGTAATTTAGTATTTATTCCTACCTATTTTATTTATTAGCACTGACAGATTTAATCACACTTTAAAAAATGCTCTCAATTTAGCATCAGAGCCGCTGCCATTAGCCGATCATTTTCTTTGAACTGAGATATGCTCATTCAATATTGTTAGTGTTAATATAGTGTTAAGTGTGAATTTCACTGTCTGCAACTACAGTGGGCAGCAGGTAGAAACTATTTATTGTGTTAACCCCCAAACATTGTGCAGTTGGAGACAGACTAAATGTTCCCACTTTGGTGGGTTTTCATCAGCTTTCCATTCTTGTGTGGATGCTGGAAAGCTAATAAGGAAGAAAAAAAAGCACACACATAGTCTCACCTACTGTAGCCTGCAGCTCTAAAAAAAGAGCAATCAGGGGTGATACATTGGCAAATGTCAAACAAGGATTAATGGATTAATAATATTGTTAAGTATCCTCCAAGTACTGTCTCTGTAGAAGTTTCAGTTTTTTTCCAGTCCTCTCCGTCCTCTCTCTTCTTCACCGCACTAATAGGGAGTGTGAAGGGAGCTGGGGACGTTAAGAACCAATCTCACAGACAAAAAACTCTCGGCAGAATTTAATCTCTCCGTCCTCTTTCTGTCTCTATCTGACAGCACTGCTCTCCAGCATCCCACTGTGTGTGTGTGTGTGTGTGTGTGTGTGTGTGTGTGTGTGTGTTCTCCAGCCTGGGTTATTGGTGCTTCCATTAAACCACACTCAGTGTAATCAGCAGAGAATTATGGTCGCCAGGGGCAAAAATACTCTGTTAGTCTTTTCTAGGTCTTTGTAAGTATATTAATGTGGGTGTGTGGGGATATTTTTCATTATCATGCATGCGACTTTACCGAGATTCATGAATCTATGTGGTGGTGCATTGAGTTTAAAGACAAATATTTCCTCCAAATTAAGAATTAGTCTTGACACGGAGTGGACTTCGAGCAGAAGCCTTCCTCGAACACACTTTGCACCAGCCAATTAAAAACTTCGAGGGCTAATAGGGCTGCTGCAGCCTGTCAAATGATTATCCAGAAAGTGCCTCACTGAGATACTTCCAGTGAAATGCATGGGTGGCAATTCAGCCAATGCCAAGTGGCAGTCGCTTGTAAAAGTCTCTCCTGCACAGATTCCTTTTTTTAATGTATGTCTTCAGTTTCTCATTTTTATAGCTATTCCCCACACCTCTAGATGCCATTTTTCTTACTTACAGTGAAGAAATTTTATCAACTCAGAGAGGAAACTCAGAGAAGACCTTCCGCAACCTCACGTCTTGCCTTAAATCAGCTGTAATATTGCTGACAGGACATTCTTTTAGAGAATAAGTGAGTGAGTTATTCCTCCCCTGAATTCTATTAGCAGCTCCCTACTTAGAAAGGTCAGCCTTAATTTCCACAGGGAGTGATAATTACACAGGATTCCAGCTTCTCTTGTGGCCTTCACACCGCAAACATCCAACTCTATAGAGGTTAGCTCCACTGCATATGTTTTTGACATCACAGACGCAGAAACTTCATCAGTTTCAGAGTTAGGACTTGATTTTCATCTGTTTCACAAGCTGCTTTTGCCATTACCTCGTTTTCACTCCATCCATTGCTATTTCCCCATTGTAACATCGTAACTATAAGAGAGATGACAATGATGATTGGAACTCCGACTGCATGATGATTGCCTGATGATTACAAGTATGCTATTTGCATTCAACACCTCGCCGCTCAATGGAAAGATGGCTCCACACCTCAATCACCGGAGCCGTATGCCAGTAATAAATACATGACAGACCGTTAAGACAAAAAAGTCATGTCTTTTGCATACCAAATGTGAAGAAGATGGAGAACTGCGAGCAAATGATACACTGTAGTTTGGGGAGCTTGCACTGGTGTATAACTCAACTCTCTTCACTCATCCACAGGGAAATTAACTGTGGCGAAGCAGCATTACATGAATTACCCGGGTAATCCTGTACTGACACTGCCCTAATCTGCACAGGGATATAGGGGATCAAATCACAGCTTGCATATTTCACTGTGTATATAACAATACTGGCAGGTGGTTTAAGAAAATGGCACACACCCCCCCGGTGTGACAGGGAGGTGACAAAGTCACAGTTAAAACAATACTAATACTAGCCACGCTCAGTAAGGCTGTATTTACACTCAGCCCGCTTTGAGCTAAGTGCTAACGTCAGCATGCTACCGTGCTCACAATTACAATGCTGCCATGCTGATTCTAAGCAAGTGGAGTGTTTACTATCATTACAGTCTCAGTTTAGTCTGTTAGCATTCTTGTATTTGTTAATCAGCAAACCCACACATCATCTCCTGAGGCGCTGATGTGTGCAAATAGTTTTTCATTAGTTCACTTCTCCTCCAACTCATTTCTGTGCAGCCAGCCTCACTCTTTTAGGCTGATTATTTTGAAAGGGTGATCTTTACCCAGGAGGAACATATGTAGTAGCAACACCTCTACTCCAGTCTGAGAGGAGGACCTGCAGACACTGCTCATGTTATTAATTATAGTCAGTGTTTTCATTGACAAGATACTGTTGAACATCAGGGCAGTTCTTATTATACTCAATTTTGCAGGCCCAAAAACTAATTACATATAATTCATATAATTTTATAGACATAGGAAATATGGAATATCACTCATATTTATGTATCTCTTTAGTGACCTCTGAAACCAAAGCTACACCTGTGATTTAGGAAAAAAAAAAAAAAAAATCTCACAATGATAACATGCTGAACTACTTCTATAAAAGACAAATCAAATATTTTACGACGAGAAATTAGGGGATGACCAAAGTCCTACATTCGACAGAGTGAATATATTCATATAGGATTCATTATTTTTGAGTCATGAATATCTGTATCAAATTTTGTGCCATTCCAGTCAGTAAATATTTTTGCAGAAAAGTGAAAACTGACCAGCAAGCGGCACTACAATAAATGTTACAACATCACCAAAGTCATTAGCCTTGACCCAATGGGCACAAAATATTGTTGCAATCCATCCCAAAAATGTCAGCCTCATTATGATGCAAGATAAAAAGTAAAAAAGATCACTAAACTTATTACAATACAACCTCTGGGGACCATGAATGTCTGTACAACATCTCACAGTAGTCCTTCCAGTAGGTATTGAGATGTTTCTGTTTGGACCAAAGTGATGAACTGTCTGACCTAGTGATCTATAGATACTGTACAGCCTGTGCAGAAGCAGGTGGAGGGGACATGAGCTAATCCAATGGAACCATTGCTTTGGTCCTACAACACAGATGAATGTGTTAACGATCGGCCAATGCCAGCTCCCTTGATGATGAGTCGATAAGGAAAAGAATGAGGCTTCCCTTGGCCTTCTGCCTATTGCCTGATTGACGTCTAGTACTGTGTTAATAGTAATGCGGTGGTGGCTGCAAAAAGAGCGAGTGCCATTACATGGAATCTAACAAATGCAAAAGTTTAGACTGTGTCTGCCTACTGCAAAGCAAGAATCTAAAGAGAGTATGTTTCCATTTTCAAGTAAAATGAATAGAATGGTGTCGAATGGAGAGGCATGCGGGGAGATTATCTCATCTTACCACTGTTGGGCTGATGCTGATTCATACCCAGACATGGTGAGGGAAGGATTACTGCAGGCTTTCAGAATATCTCTTGAGAAAGCTCTTCAAAGAAGGTATTATACAAAACATCCTGCAATATCTAAGTGCTCTTTGTAAAAGTCTTACCAGTGCCCTCCTCTTTGTAGCGGTTTGTGTCTCACCTCTCTGTCTCGCTCTGTCTGCTCACTGGAGATGCTCTAAACAAGAATGAAGGACGCTTGCTAATGAGCATTCCCAAACACAAATGCAAAGCATAGGTGAGGAATCCAAAGCGCTTGTGTGAAACAGGCAGTGAGCGGCGAGGTCTTATCGCTGGCACAGATGTGCTTGTCTCCTCCATGGCTGCATGGTTAATAATGAATGATTTCCTCTCTGTCTAAATGCTTGTTGTCACTTCCCTGTCAATGATGCCGCGAGTTACAGGCTTGTAGGAGTAATGGGGTTGGCATGGCTCCAGCCGTGCAGAGATAGGAGAGCCGTGGAAATGAACATTAGTTTAAAATGATATTCCCAAATATGTCAACAACAACAACAACCAGCCACCCTCCATCTTGCAACTTTTCTTTATATTAGTGATGCACAAATTGCGAGTGATTTCCTCAACTTGAGCAGGTCATTTTAATAACTCTGAGGACATAATTTACCTTTACAAATTGCTTTTTTTATTGAGACTCGCTGAAGCACTCTAAGCCCTCACATTTATACGCAAGTGCTCATGATAATCTATAATAATTACTAAATATAGTACTTTTTAACCTCACTACATTTATGTCACAGCTGCAGTTACACTGCAGATACAGATTTAACAAATTAAATATACAAATGTGTATAATATAAAGTGTAATACATTTTTATAAACTGCCCAACAGTTTAAAGTACATAAACTGATCTCCACTTTGATCAGCTATACCATTAAAGGCCGTGAAAATACATTTTGTTTTCGCTCTGAACATTGTGGTCTGACATGCTCACAACATGTTCTGTCAAAGTTTCAACAGTTAATTCACTTGGGAGCGACAAAGCCACCTGAGGTGGATAGGGACTGTTGGACAAAAAAATGTCCAAAAAAAAAACAATAAATCATAACAGTTCAAATCAAATCTCATGAACAGATTGATTTGATTGATGAACAGAGCAGATGTTTGACTTAATGTCATGAATCTTTAATATTATGGAGAAAAGACAAGTGCTTTAAAATGCTTCTCACACATTGTATTAAATGATATAATACATAATAAAATAACTCTTCTGCATGATGCATACTTTTAGTTTTGATATTGTATGTAGATTTTGCTCAAACAATGTTTTAATGAAATCTTTGTTTTTTTAAATTTAGAATTACTGAAATACATGATCTTAATATAATTCTGTTATCCATTTTCCTGTTCTTTTCACACCTTTAACATCTAGTGCCAATATTACCAACATTACCAATATATGTCAGTGTGAAGTGCTGTGTGTGTGTAAAGCCTGTAGTTGCCTCAAATATGAGGTGAGGCTTTGAAACAACAAAGGAGAGAGAAAAAGATGCAATAAAGTTACAAATGAGGCAGGGAAGCTTTGTTAGATTAGTTGGGGAAAGGCATCATTACGGTTTTACTATTGCATGGAATACTGAATGCTGGGTTGGTTTGTCAATGTAATTGTGCTGTTTTGGCCAAAACTTTCCAAAAAAACAACATATTTAGATATCAGCAAACCATGCTATTTAAACAAGTTCCCCATATTTTTGTCTATTTTAGCAAAATACATAGCATGAATGCAAAGTGTAATTTAATGAATTGAATCCCAAAACGTGACTTTTCATCAAATTCTGTATTATAACAAGCTCATGATTGGCTGGCTGATGGTTGCCAGTCACCATTCAAATTTGCTTCAACATCCCAGCAACTTTCAGTCTCTGAGTAATGCCCTTGAATAAGAACTACTCTGAGATAATGAATAATACACAGCAGAGAGCACAATAAATAAACTGAGGATGCTCACTCTAGCCTCTATCTGTCTCCATGCAATAACAATGATGGCATGGTATACACTTCAAGATGAAAGGTAAACAAAACATTCATTTGGGAGGTTATATTTCAATGTCATTCACTAGAGCATCCCAGGTTGAAAATTATTATGAAAAATAATAATGAAAAAAGGGGTTGGAGTGTCATTGAAAAGTAATAAGGCTGCATTTAAAACATACGCACACCCTCTCTCAAACACATGCAAAGAATGATCCTCAAAGGAAATATAACTGTCTCCTTCTCCACTTGAAAAAAAATGAACGAATTCAGGATTATAGGTGGGTCACCTTGAGCTGTGTGTGTGTGTGTGTGTGTGTGTGTGTGTGGAGACACTCGGGACAAACAGGATCAGGTGGGACCTCCACTGGATCCTGTTGAACACCTTTTGGTGCCAAAAGAAAAAAAAAAAAATCAGAATGCCTTCCTGCCAGCTCTCTGCGTCTTTAATGAGGACCGTAAAAAATAACGAGCCATCTTAACCTTGAGGCCAGCTCAGGAAGTGAACACTCAGAGTATACTGAGCTGATCAAGGTGACCCTTTCATATCTTAACCCCCTCTCCTCCTGCTTCCTACTCTGAACACATTAAGACATTAGATCTTTTAATAGAGAATACAGGTCAGCTTTTTTTCTTTCTGGGTGTCTTTCTCTGAGCTATGAATCTGGCTCTTCTGCTTTGTTTTGCCTCTGTTCCTGGTTTCGATTGGTGATGGATGGTAGCAGGTATGCAGGGATGTTACAATTAGCGTGCTTCATGTAAAGCTTAGCACTGACCCTGTGTCTGCTGCCTGTAGCGCTATCATTAAGCCGAGCAGCTTGCGCTGCATTGTTCTCTTTTCTCTCTTTTTTCTGACCCTCTTTCTCTCTCCTGTCCTTTTTTTTCCTCTCCATGTTCTTGTTTTCATTCCTCACAAACTAATGATCAGTATCCCAGCACACAGCGAATCTGTCCATCTCAAAGCCACCCACCACTCTACAATCCTTTCAAGACAAATGATGAGCAGCGTAAACAGAAATATGTAGTTCAATTTCGTTCATTCTCTCAGAAATCTACATTTAACATCTGAACTTGATACAGAATATTTCATCCTGTGGAGCAGATTAATTATTAATAATAAAGAATTGATTATAGCTGTTGGTTCCCTGGAGTTCATCTTGGCACTGATGCTGTACTGACATATTGACAGATCGACAGTAAGCTATAAGATTAAGTTTTAAATGAAGGAAGTGAATGTAAATCATATCTTTCTGTAACAATTTCAAAACAAAAAGGCAACTAAATGCATACATGTGCAAAGTTCAAATTCTTAATAATCAATGTTTGTCCAGGCACATGCTGTATCTCTTCCAGCACCTTCCAAGACAAGCATGGAGGAAAAATGAAAGCCAAAGCCCTTCATCTCCCAGGCAAGCACATGCATAGTCATTCAGCACAGCACACACACAACATCTGTTCTCTTCAACACACACACACACACAGACACAGACATGCTGAAATACAGATGCAGCAACGTTTGCTGTTTCATACAGCAGTAAATACACACACATTTACTTTAGTCACTTTTGGGGTACAGTATTTCAGCATTAATAACCCCCTTTGGGGATAAACTTTGAATTCCTGAAAACTTATCCTAAGCCTAATTACAACAACTAACCCCCTAACCCTAACCTCAACCTAACCATAACTGCAACCTAACCCTAACCCTAACCACTGACCCAAAATCAAGGTCTGAACCATTGGGGACATGGATTTTGTCCCCAATTGCACATGTTGTCCCCAATCAACTGGTAGTAAGTGGAACCCACTGTGGACATAAGGCAGACCCACTCCTGTACACACACACACACACACACACACACACACACACTAATAGTGTCTGTTGCACACATGCTGCAGGCCCAACATGTCCATTACCATCCCTCCACTGAGCAGCTTATGAGTCACTTCTAGTTTTGGAATTTTTAGTTTGGATTTCAGCTTGTCGTTCTGCAGGCACACAATAGATGTTTGTTGCCTTACAGTAGGTACCCCTCTTGGACCTTTGGACAGGTCACAGACAAATGTGTCAACATAAGCTTGTTGTAGACACCCCAAAAAGCTCAAAAGTTTGATAAATTTAGAGGTCCATCTCGATATAACCCAGCATAATACTGTTTTCTTACTGCTGATATCCACAGATTTCACACTGATTTTAAATGAGCAGCGAGCATGTATTCAATATGCTTGTAATACAAAATAGATGTCAACAGAACAGCTCTAAACTAAAAGATGAAGCACTATAATGACCATGTACTTTGTGTGCACAATTATCTTTCCGTCTGTTCCTACATATCTAATAAGAACTATGTTATGTTAGCTGCAATTTGACTTGTGTTCGGGCATAAAAGAGACTCACTGGGAGTCTCGTTCAGAGAGACAAGATATTGAGAAACAGAAGGAAGAGCGAGACAGAGACAGAAATAGAGATGCAGTTGTGCTCTGAAAATGATAAGGCAGCCATCTTGGAGCGAGTCCAAAGCTCTCAGCTTCCTCGTTCATATGCAGATAAAATCTCAAAAGGCATCTGTCTTCTTTTTTTTTTGCACAGGCAATAACAATATAATCTCCCATTGCCCCTGTTGAAACTCTGCCTAACTGGACACCGTTCATCACATCTATGACTGCCGTAATGTCAAACAAATGTTCTCAGAAGGGTGTTAACGCCTGCATGAGAGGAAGTCAGAGTTTTTTCTGACTCTGTTCGGAGTCATCTCCTTCAAGGCTTTCTATTGTGCACGAGGCAAGAAGTGGGTTATGGTTACGGATTTAACATCTCTCATTTTCCAGAGCAAACAGGCCATTCATGTGTGCTCGGCCAGAATCTTCCCTGCAATGGTGAGGGATAAGCTGCTGATGAAGACTAGTAATAGGCTTTTCACACCGCAATGTTAGCAGGGCTGAGGGTGAGTGGAGGGGGGACTGTTTGCCTCTGCTCCAAGGATACATTCATTTGGTGCACACAGAGGCTGCTGAATGAATAATATCTGGGTAATTAACATACATGCAATTTTATCCTTGATCAAGGGCATCAGGAGCTCCAGTGAATAGAGGGATATCTTATTTAAAAATTATTGCGACTTAGGGTGAGTGACGTGAGCGCATCGCTTTACCCCCATCCTCCTTTCCCAAGCTTCCCAGTGACTTTTCTCATCACCTGAATCCCTCCCTGCTTGTGTAATTGCATCTTTTCCACCCTCTCCACCCAGCTGTCATTATTCCCATCCCCTCCCTCCCTCACGCCCACACCCACCACTGGCCCCAAGTGCACCCCCCCACCACAACACCACCCAGCGCCCTGTCACCCTCCTCCACTTCCCCTCCCTGTGATTACATTGCAAAATCTAACTCAGAAACCTGCAATCTTCCTCTCCCCAGCCTATACCATCTCGTCCTTGCCTTATTTTTTCATCCAACCCCCACATACAAACACCTCACCTCTTCCAATCTCTTCCTTCAATTGCCCCCCTCCCCTTTTAGTTTTGGGTGCACACAAAAATCTCCTCTCTCATCTTGGTGCTCCATAATGAAATTGCCCCTCCAGCGTTGGTCCACTATGACTCCCCCCCCCCCCGTTGCCAACAAGCTCATCCCCCTTTTCCCTTCATTTTTCCATCAAGTCACTCTCCACGTGCCTCTGAACCCAGAACCCTCCACAGACCCCACCTGTGCAGTCTCCTTTCATTTCCCCTTCATCTCCTCCTGTCCGCTCATCATCCCCCTTGCTTTGCTTTGCCTGCTTCCATATTTTTCTCCTCCTCTCGACCTTCATCTCCTCCGACTACCCTCTCCACCCCCAGCTGCCCCCCCGCTCATCACTTTAACTACTTCTCCATCCCAATTACCAGGTAACCCCCTGCTGCAACCTGTCCTTTACATCCCTGCCTTTTCCCCTTCCTGACCTGAAAATGCCTCAGCTTCTTCTGCCTCCTCCCATTTTATTAAGCACAGCCTCATGGCAGGTGTCGGTGCCTGGTGTTTGATAACTTGTTAATGTGCATCCAAGGAGACTGATTAATTCTAGCATTTCAGAGGGAGTTATTTTATATTTACCTCCATGTCCAGCCCCCACAACCACCACTGGTTCCTTTCCCCTTGGGTATCCTGCAAGGAGAAAAAAGGTCCTTGATGTTAATGTGGGAAAGAGGAGGTTAGCGATTTTGGTATACCAATGGGCAATTGGAGTGGACACCCAGAAAATTTCAGCCTTGTAGGTTAGACAAAGATTAGTCTGACTCAAGGATGCCTCTTCTTCTGAGAGGCTGCAGCATTTGAATATGAGAGATAAGAAGGCTAGACAAAAGTATTAGTGCTGTTTCTCTTGGTGCATGAAGGCAATGTCTTGTACTTGTTTCTTGGATTTTTATTCCATTTTTATCAAAAAGGGCAGTTGCTCTTTTGATTTTTGGAGAACCTCAGATGGCCTTTTGTTACAACTCCAATAAATTCTTCAAGTCATTTCACATTTTCAGAGCCTCCTCTTTATCTGTGTGGTGTTGAAAGCCAGAGTTGTCATAGTGCTGCCAGCAGTTCAATATCATTATGCATAAAAAGACATCAAGTTAATTGGAAAAAA
This sequence comes from Synanceia verrucosa, assembly GCA_029721515.1. Taxonomy (NCBI): domain Eukaryota; kingdom Metazoa; phylum Chordata; class Actinopteri; order Perciformes; family Synanceiidae; genus Synanceia; species Synanceia verrucosa. The sequence goes on along the minus strand of CM056567.1, from coordinate 10,515,435 downwards.
ATACCCATACCCATCTTTTTTAATATTATTAATTATGGGTGTCCTTGTATTGATCATGCTTCAACCATTCACCACGATTTATTCACCATTGTTTCATCTTTGGTTGACTTCCCTGTTAGTGTGCAGCGCAGGTTCACAAGCCTCATGGATAATATGTGTGCTAAACTAATTAGCACCAGCCATGCTGTGAGGAAACATGGGAGCTTTTCAACCACTGATAAAAAAAGACAAGACACCTCACAAAACTCTTTGACAAAGCTGCCCTTCTCAAATCTGGATCTGAGCGGCGCTTGAACTGTAGAAAGCTTCTCGCTGCTAACTCTCCTCTCACAGGCCTGCAATGTCACAAAAAACGTCATGTTCTCATGTCATCCTAGTTGGATCCTGGGAGTACGTCGCAAGAAAAGACTCCAAACTTTTAATGACTGCTGTAGCACTCAGGACTGTCATCTTTTACTCGTTCTGCCTTTCATTATAAATGAACTGTAGATGTTATTAAAGTAAAATTGCTTGGATATGAACCTGCAGTTTCCTGAGAGTCCAGTGACTGATTTACATGCTTGGACAGGATTAAGTCCTATTATTATGGCTGAAAACAGCAGAGTATCAAGATTCATGAAAGTAAGATGAAAGAATCTAACTGATTAATCTTTTCAGTTTGCTAATACAGATAGAGAATTGTATTATTTTGTGAAGTATTTGAGTGTTTCTTTTTGCCATCTTTTGTCTACATATGACATCTGGCAGTCAACCAGAATTCATACATGTCTGGAGGTCTCATTCCTAATTTCGACTGGAATGCAGAACGACGCCGACATGCCACACCTGCCGATACAAATTGACAGAGCTTCTATTTTTGTCAGACGTCAACAGGAAGTTGTGTACAGACGCAAAATAAAACATCCGGTTTATTTTCAAAAAAAATAATCCATGTACGTGGCAGATTGTGTAATTGATTTCCTTGTACTCCGTGGACACAGGGTGGTTCTCTTTCACTGACGCTCCTCTATAACCCGCTATATTGTGCGATTATACGTGAATTCGCGAAATCTCGTTCTCGTGATTCCAGCTGTCCGGCAGAGCCGCAGCAGACGGATCTGATACATATTAACGACGGACAATGGTCTTCAACAGATGTCAGCTTCGTTCCGCATCCAGTAGAAAATTACGGGTAAAGTACAGAATCGTGGAATATTTATAAAAATACAAATAACAGTGCAATTTGGTTCAGTTGATATGAGCACTATAAGGACCCGCATCAATTGAGAGTGTGATATAATGACTGCACTTTCCCTAACTAAAATATATGATAAAAAAATAAGATAAATATTGCAATACTTTCCTTGAACAGTGGACCAAAATGTCCTGAGGACATTTATGTAACACTGAAATCCTTGATTGTTAATCCTGTTTAGGCCTGTGATATCAGCAGCCTAACTGAGTAATGGGACCCTAGCACCTCGCACCTCAACCTACTATATATATATATATATATATATATATATATATATATATATATATATGTATATACATATACGTATATACATATATATATATATATAGAGAGAGAGATATATACATGTATATACGTATATGTATATATATATAGATATATACATGTATATATGTATATATATATCATGCTAACTGCAATACAGTAATTCCCTGAGTCCATCACTATGAAAGCCCCCTCTCGCATACTGTACATGCCGTGTAAGTAATTGTTAATATAAAATATGGATAATAGTCACATTCCATTGCCATAACGTAATACTTAGGAGTACATTACTACCCATCAGTGACTGCATTACATTCAAATCCTCTGAAGCTCAACTGGGAGACTCACTGAGTTTATCCTCTCAGCATTTCTGGATCCACTCTGGTATAAGCAGGGAAAGAGCATTTACCATCATACAGCAGCAGGTACATTTCCTGGCTCCATCCCAAGCCCACTGCGTTGCCCTCATTAGTGGCATTAATAAGTAATTCAGCACTGTAACTTCCCCTTTCTCCGTTCTATAACTGTAGACGCCCTGCCTTTGAATCTTCATCCTTTTCCGGCCCGCTAATTGCTTTCCTTCCTGCATAATTCCCCGCAGCTCGCAAAATTGCCGGACACATTGTCACTGGTGGATATGTCTGACACAGGGCTGGTGAGAAGTTAAATGGGAAGGCTAAATGATGCTTCGTGGCCTGGGTGATGATTTGGATGATAATGACCGCAATGATAAAGGACGCTTCTCCAGTCTAATAGCATTTGATTTCCCCGTTGGCCAGTGAGGAAAGAGATAGGAGGTATCAGGGTTGCTCATCCAGTGAGAATGACCTTTAATTTCACAACAAGGCCCCGCAGATAGCAGGCACATCTCTCTCTCTACAAACCCTCATTAGATCGCAGTGCTGGGAGTATGAGTGAAACTTTACTTCGCTGCAAGCTGGAAAAGTTTACAAGGTCAACTGCCATCACTCGGTTGTGAATTTTAAAGGATATCTGTCTTCCTTGGAAAACATCATCTCCATGGAATAATAGAACAGAAATGTATGTACTGAGTGAGGACGTGGTCTGAAATCAATATACAGCCTATATGTCAGCCTGAGGTGAATGAATTCGGAGTAAAAAATAATCTACAAAATAGTGAAACAAATGTACCCACTTGGTTTTCCTCTGTCTTGTGAAATATTCCCACTTAGTTATACTTCATCAAAGCTTTGCACATATCTCCCTGCCTTAGAGAGACGGCATAAGGTTAATATTTTCCCTCTGAAATCATTTCTGGTATGAGTTTAACTGGCGATGACAAGGTATGCCAGTGAACGCTGAAAAAATGTAATTTCTCCACTGTTTATTCAATTACAGCAAGCGCCTCAGCACAAAAAAAATCTTCCCCAATGTTTTACCCAAAGAAAATGTCTTATCATCTCAGAGAGCTTCTCGGAGGATCTGACTCCTGTGCCAGAAGAGGCTCTATGTAGGTTTGCTTTGCTCCACAGCATTGGAGCAGAGAATGAGGGCATAAAGCTTGTCCCCGTCCTCCCTTCGTTCCTCTCCTCTCTTGACAAAACCCAATAACCACCCTGTGTTCCAACAATAGACTTCAGATAAGGGAAAAAGAAGAGAATAATAACGCTCAAGTGCCATGGAGGGTATCTGTTTTTATCAACCCAACACTCCTGAGGACGGCCTCAAAAACATTCGTCGGCATGTGTGTGTGTCGGTATGTGTGCGCCAACTCAATGGCAATGAAAAATACAATTTTTTATCTGCTTCCCACAGCTGCCCCTGGTGACCCTCGCCGCGACTGAGAAACACCAAAAATACTCACCGATAAGAGAGGCCTACAAGGGGAGAGAGAATTTTAATCACTTAAGAACATGTGTTGTGGCGATACTGTCATGTTCCCTCGGCAGAGGTAGTTAGTATAACAGCACAATGAAGCAAGGGCTCTGCAGGGATGGCTATATAAATATGACAGTGTTGTTTATGCATGAGCTCCTCTTGGCAGGGAGGTGAATATCCAACACTCCTGTTTCTACAACACAGGGAGCTTTGCCAGATATATTTGGACACATGCTTTCTGTCTGGGACGTGCTGTCAATTACCTAATTGTATTAGGGTACCGCTTGTCTCCACTGTTTCTTTAACAATAGCTGTCTGTTCTTCTGAGAGGAGTGAACTGTCATATACAAAGTCACACCATGTTTGAGTGTTTTGGAAATGCCGTCACGCTGAAATGTCATTCTGCTGTTTTTTTTCTTTTCTTTTATTAACCAATAGAAGGCTATTTCTCAATTTTACTCTGTGCCTCTTGAACATGCAAATGAAACCATTGAGCAGCACAGAGCGTCTCAATTAAATTAGTGCTCCTCAGGAAGTAATCTGCTTCTGCCCATTTAAGACGTTGGGCTCTGGGCCTGAACAGGCAAACCTGACAGAAGAAGCAGTGCCTGGCAACTCTGACATACTACTCAGCTTCTCCAAAGGCCCCATCAGTCACCACTGAGACAGGAAGTAGATAGAAACAGGAAGCAAGACCATATGTAGTGGAGACAAATGACAGACAAGCTTGTTGGCTAATCTGACACTGTCTGATTGGACTGTTCTCTCACCCGCTCGCTCCTGATAGTAGATAGCAGTTGAGATTCACTGTGTCCTCCTTCACTATCTGATGGTTGCGCTCATTGCTTAAAAATGCTGTAATTACGATCTCATATGAATCTATTTGTCCCTCCATTAGGGGGGAACTCTCAGAGGGCATGGTGAGAAAACAGAGACTGGATAATGAGAGCAGAGACCATTAAAAAGCTTGAGGCTCCTTACAAGATAAATTATACAGCGCATGCAAGACATACTTAAATTCTGCTGGCTGCCCGCTCTTCCCAGCCAATACACTTAGGCCTGTAATGCATGGTTAATGGGAAGACTGGGAATATCCTGAGAGACAAGAAGTTATTTTGAAAGTAGGCACTTCAAAAAAACATGTGGTTGGAAATATACGCTTTTAGTGCAGAGAGCTCAGTGGCTCATGTAACATAGTGCATGGTGGTATGTCATTTATGTAGCTTTTCTCACTTGCGGAGGAACCAGCAGATGGTTCAGTGTGAAGCACACATTGTTCTGACACTAAGAGACAAATGAAGAAAAACGAGGCTCTGGTGTCAGTTATTATCAGGTGCTTTACTGTTGGACCAGGGTTTTGGGAGAAATGCACCAATTGTGGATGGTACAGTATTGGCTGCACCTCAGTGTGTCTGAGTCCAATTCAATATCTCATTACTTTTAGTGTGAATAGGTTGAATGGAGACGATGGTCGGTGTGTCTTGACGCTACGGCAGAGTACATACAGTAAAAGGCCAATGCTTCTTTCTGATATTAAGTATTGATTTGAAAAGATTGATCTAAACAGTATTAAAAGAGCACTGAGAGAGAACCAGTCAAGCAGATATTGTAAAAAAAAAAAAAACACCAGTGGAGACCAGAAATAGCAGATACCTGTATATGTGTGAATGCACCTAGGGGTAAAAAAAAAACTGGAATTAAAGGGTGAGAAGAAAGAGAGAAATGCTCCAGACTCCAGGAGGTGACACTAATTGGGGTGTTGGCAGCGTACGCTTGAGAAGGATCCTCATCTTTTTGTTGAGCTGGATTGAGGAAATGTTCACACGGTTGTGGCAGATGTCACGAATGCTTGTTTTTGTGTCAAATCTTCTCTGTTCCCTTGTAGGAGAGAGACTCTCGATGTTAACAAGAACGACAGATTGGAAGAAATAGGGACGGTAAGGAGAAAGAGCAAAAGCTGAGGGTATTTTGTCAATACCTCTCTAATGTCATGAGGTATGACTGAGCACTTTTTTTACTTAGTTTCCAGCATTCTCTCTGGGATTCACACTTTCCTCTACTCACTGCTGGCCAAAAGTGTCTTGGGAAGGCAAACATGGTTTTTATTTCAGTGTGTATTCACAGGTTTCCTTGTGTTTGGTTTCATAATTTGGAATGGCAGGTTGGTGTCAGTGCTGACATCCTCTGCCAGGGGGAAGCTGTCCTCACCTGAAAAATGACAGCAACACCGAAACATTGACCCACACTAGAAGATGTCTTTCAAATCATCATATCTACATGTTATAAGCCTGGCCGTAGCACTCTGTAATCTTCCGCTCAATTATTGTTTCCCTGCAGTCTACCGGTATGTCTAGGTTTGCTGCCCTTGGACTTGATTTCTCCGGTTGAATTCCAACCAGGCCAATCAGCGAATGGTGGGGGATGGGGGGAGGCGGGTGTTAACGATGACATAGAATATGCAGAATTTGCGTTGTACTCTGGCTGGTTGTAGTTTGGCAACAATGGCGGCGGAGATGGAAGTGAAGGAAGCCATTTAATCCCTCATGGCTAGGCTCCCAAATATCCCAGTTTTATTGCCGGCAAAGATGTCGCAGCTTTACTCCCCACAGGGTTCAGGAAAAGTCTTATTTTTCAGTTAGCTCCGTTAGTGGTGAAGGAGTTGGCTAGCCTGAATGCTAGCGGAGCATTACATATGTCACGACCAAACGTTAGCGATTTGATTGTTTCAATCTTCAACAGAGTTCACATCTCCTGTCTGAAATTGGTTCTCAATGGAGGAATGCCAGACTGTCTGTACAATAGTACGAGGGTCTGTTAGGCCAGGCTAACATGTTATGATAAATTTAACAGTTTTCTGGATTGAGAGGAGGGCAACGCATTTGAGTCTTGAACTGAAAAGAAAGTAGTAAAAAAGGGATATTAGTGTACACAAACTTGGCAGACAATAAGCAGGGCAATTTAACAATATTAATTCTTGCACTGCTTTGTAATGAAAATTCTCAAAAAAAAGAAAATATGGATGAAGTCATGGATATATAAATAAACACTTGTGTTGTTGTCATAAATAAGCAACTTAGTGCTCCTTTCCTGAGGTCTTGCTACTACTTCATGCTTCCCATTTGTATTTGCCACTGATTCCAATGACCACAATTGTTGGCCATCCTTTTTCAGTCAGCTTGGCTATCATTTGTCGATATCATAGATCAGGAGATGTAAAAACACAATTAACATACGTCACACCGCAGAAATACCTGGATGATCTCCTGAACCATCAGAAAATCTGAACTTTGCTGACCATTGTTGGGAGAGAGGAAACATAGCCAAAAACTGGCTTGAAATTTAATCTCTTGGTCTTTCACAACAACTTTATAAGATGTTAATATGTGAAAAACGGTGTGTACTGCTTCCAAGTAGTTCACTTCCTGACACTTGGATGGGTCAGTTTGGAAGACAAAAGAGCTATTTTGTTGTCAAGGGAGGGAGTCACAATCTTTTTCCACACGACAGCAAGGTGCTTCACAGTGCCTAACCAGCAAGCAGCCACCATTGTTCAGTGACAAGAACCTGATCCCTCAAAGCTTCCCACTCACAAACACTGCCAGAGCTGGAAATTGATCTGCTGCAATGGACAAGTTGAGATTCTTGCTGCAGTGGCATACAGTGGTTTTGTCCTCTGGACCACCTAAATGTAGCTTGATGGTATTTCTACCAATATTATTTATTCTTTTTAACCACCCGTGTTCCTCACCAGTCAAACCAAAACCAGCTGCTGCCCTGTCACTAACCGTTTTTAATTTTTGTAGCGAAAGGTAAATGACAAATAAATGATTCTGCAGGTTTCTGGTTGAAGGATGCAGTATTTACCCGTGTATGTGTTTGTGGGTGTAGAAGACAGATATTTTTAGCATACAGATGCAGCAAAATTTTCTGTAATATGTGTTTGCTCAGTTCATATGTGCGCATATACCACAGGGGCTGTGTGATATATGGCAGGGCTTTTTAGCCATTCCGTATTTTCTATCTATGCCTATAGATGATCCATGGAGGTGCTTTGTATGTGTGTGTGAGCAGAGAGGGTGCGTTCATGCTGTCCTTGGGGAGCAGACCTAGCTGTGCAGGTCAGGGTGGCTGTGATCTGAATGGAGAACATTAATATTTAAACACAGGCTCCTGAGGGAAAGAGACTGTAAATGATTCATGATTTATACTGTAGGCTCTCAGCAGCAAAGGCTGGAGCTCCGTAAAGATTCACTGATTCCTCTCTGCTTATGTGCCCTGCTCTGTCCTCCTGTTCCTATATGGGATGCCTTTCATCTTGCATTCAGTCTCCAAGGGTAATGTCTTCCTCACTTGCTTTTCTTGATTATTTCATTATTTGTTATTCTTACTAACTTTCCTTCATACCTTCTCGCTGTCAACTTTCTGAGCACTTCTGCCCTAAACAGAAACACGTTTCTCACAGCACCATGACAACCAAAGCTGGAGGAAAAGAACTTGTATTAGGATATTGGCACTGTTGGCACCAAAGTGTCATATTTTGGCGGAGGCAGCTGTTTCTATGGCAGTGGTTAACTGACATTTGAGGGCCAACTACCTGTGTGACTGTCAGATTTGAGATATTAGTGCTGACCCACACTCATATTGTATCAATCAAATCACATTGTCAGCAACCCTTTGGAAAACACCAAAGTGGAAGGCTTGAATTACAAACAAAACCTGAAACTTTTCTCAGTAATGACAAATCAACGCAAGCATTCATACACCATACATCTGTCAGGCACTGACATGAGAAAGTACAAAACAAAATACAAACAGTGTGTCTTTTTGATAAATGAAGTCAGGGATTTATATTTTGTGTTCTCTGTGTGTACAATAAATTAGATGAGGAGTATTTTAATCTTCCTGACATTCAACAATACTGTCTGCAGCCTCTAATAGCTGGCAAGCAAAAGCTTTAATGCTGTAACCCACCCCCCCACCCCCCCCAACACCATAGCTCCAACCCCTGCTGGTGTCAGTGTCTGTTCACCAGGAGAGAGATGGATTGAGAAAGACAGCAGGAACTGTGTGCTGGAAAGCAAGGGCGAGAATAAGAAAGAGATGCATGGACAGACAGGTCTGAAGTGGCAGCAGTCAGCCTTGATGGAGACTGATGAGAGGATGAGGAGATAAGAGAGGTGAAGGTGGAGAAGAGGCTGCATTCGTAGGACACAGCACTTGCTGAAAAGCCGGGCAAGATAGATGGAGAGCATGGCTACAGGAAAGTGAATCAGGGCTCGACAGAAATGATGAGCACCGAACATGCCTCCGTTACAAAATGGAGGAGAGGAAAGAGAGGAGCAGAGAGAGAGAACGACGCAAGGAGAGATTTATGGAAAAAGGAAATTATGGAGCGAAAGGAGGGGGTGAATATGTAATGAAGGAGAGGGTGGCGTTCAGTGACTGTGCTGCATTTGTGGAGCGAGGAGAAAGAAACAGGAGATGGGTTTGGATCCCTTGTGCTTCCACCAGCACTTTACTGATCCACCACAGACACTTAAGTCTATTGGAGCTTAGAGCCACTCAAGTGCTCCGCCGTCCGTTTCATCGTGTCCACAACAATTATCATCCAACAGTCACTCACTGCTGCAATATCGTAGACAGCAGCCTGGAGGAGTGAATGACAGCCATGGCAGAAGGAGAATAAACACCACTGCTGTACAGGCTCAATTAATTACAACATCACAGTTTATCGTGACAACAATCCAAGCTGAGTTTTATTCCGTTTCATAAATCAGGATGCAGTGAGTCTGAGTGTCAGAATGACGGCATTTGATGTCAGTTGGGTGTCCTGAAATATCAGCGCATGACAACCTAAGATATGTCATGGTGCTATCACTCCCACACTGAAGACACAGGGCTCTATTTTCGAGTCAGTAGATTGGCATTGTGACTGTCATTATGTTTTCCTTCAGGCAACATTATATATGTGTTACTATAGCCTTCACTGTAGCATATTTTGCAAAAATTTGCCAGTTCCTGGAGGATATCAGTGTGGGTTTTTTTATGACAGAGTATTATGTCAAAACAGCGTGTTTATTTGCTTCCAGCCCCCTAATATTCATTTAGGTTTGCTCAGTGTGAGCTTGTCAGTTGGATGGAATGGAGACATAGGTATTACTGTTCAGACGAGGCCTTTTAAACATGCCTCTTTTCATTATTTCCTACGGAAAGCTCACTCATGGGGATCGTCTCTCTCCTCTGCCAAAAGCAAGATGCCGTGTTTTTATGAATGTGTCAGAAGTAAGAGTTTCTCTTCTTCTGTGTGTGGAGGAAAAGATCATACAAGGAATTTCAGTGCAGTACCATCATGCTCGTCACCTGCTGAAGTGGTTACTACTTTGAGAGTTTAATGATACAATCATGATGATTCGTACTCAGTAGAAACACTTTGTGGTGTGTGCATACAGCTACAAATGAATCTTTAAACGGTGCATGCAGTTTGACATGAGGTAACCATTCGAATACTCTCTGATTTTCCAAATACAATATAATATAATACCATCACAATTAAAGAACTGATTAGACATATTTTTACACCCATTTTTTAACTTCTAACTATCCATCCATCCATCCATTTTCTACCGCTTATCCTCACATAAGCTCGCGAGGGCCTGGAGCCTATCCCAGCTGTCTTAGGGTGAAAGGCAGGGTACACCCTGGACAAATCTCCAGTTCATCACAGGACACATAGAGACAGACAACCACTCACACTCACATTCACACCTACGGTCAATTTAAATTAGCCAATTAACCTAATCCCCATGCATGTTTTTGGATGCTGGGAGGAAGTTGGAGTACCCGGAGAGAACCCACACAGACATGGGGAGAACATGCAAACTCTACACAGAAAAGGCCCCGGGCCGGGAATCAAACCCATTACCTTCTTGCTGGGAGACGACTGTGCTAACCACTACACCATCGTGCCGCCAACTTCTAACTATTGTTGCTTAAATATTTAATCAAGTGGACTTGATGCCTCCTACAGGCTGAAACAAAGTAACAGTTTCCATAATTAATTGCAGATTGCAGTCATTTAGATTAAGTGATTCCCAACATTATTGGCTTGTGACCTTGGAAAACAAAGGAAAGCCTATTTGTTGCAGGTTGATTATTTATGTGTTACAGTTGGAAACTCAGACAACAAAAGTGCAGAAAAAAAATTCAGGCAACTCTGTGGAGGTTCGGATGAGGGACCACAGCTTTAAATCAGTTCAGTGTTTATGAATAGATTCTGCATTCTTTTTTACCTACTGTTAAATGTGTTTCAGGAAATAATCGTGCCATAGCTCAATAGTGAGCACCAAAGTTAATGTCACTTTAAGGCAATAAACCCTCCTTTGACTGATGATCAATTATCACGTCTTATTGAGAGAAAATTACAGTTATCATCTGCAAGGGGAAACCTTTGCAATGAATAACTGTCGTCATTTCATAAATATCTTTGTGCAGCTTTTAATGTACTCTCAGTTGTTGAGTTTGCACCAAAAGTGTGAATCTAGTCTTGTTCTTAGTGACTGTTATGAATTAATGTGAGTTAAATTGCTGAGTGACTTTGAAAATGTTAATTTCAGGGAATCCATCTGGACAGCCATTAAAGACCCACGGGCACCAGAGTGATGCAGTATTCACAATGGTGCTATTTTCCAGTCTGTCTAATGGTGTGAATAACACTGTGAGGAATGCTATCATAATGTAACAAGAGGCTGATCGATACACTGTCAGCTGGAAAAACATGCACAGCTGCAGTGTGTGTGTCTCTACGTGCTCCCATCTCCACAGAAACACTGATGTGAAAGGCACAGATCATTTTAAAGAAGTGTCAATAATCGTAAACTTATTCCAAGAAAAAAACACACACACACACACACACACTTTTGTGTTGAAGGTCAACGCCTACATTTCGTTCAGATCCATACTCCACAAATAATAAGAGCTCAGTCTCAAGTTTCAGAAAGTTTTCCGCCTCCATCGTCGCTACGGGCTCTTTTGAGGCAGCAGCTAGACAACCGCCTCTGTGATTAATGACTCTCTATGAATAGAACACACAGCGTTAAAACATTTGATTGATGCTTTGACGATTGCCAAGCATCCCTGCATACATCATTCCATCCTTTTCAGACAGGGGAAGTGAGCAACAGTGAGCAAAAATTATTTGAGGAGAAGGCGTGCTGTTCTGATGAAGACAAAAGCTGCCTAAGTGACAGTCACATGGTGTTTTCAAACTGACACAGCTGACTGCTTGCTAAACCTCTCCCATAAACAAGAATTGTCAAATCATTGTTTTCCACCTGTCAGCAAGGTTGACAAGTTTTGAATTTCTCCCCTAAAGAAGTGTGCATGGGCAATAAGAGGAATACTCTTTATTTACAGAGTTCAGCAGGTGGTAAGCTAAAGTCACAACTTATTGCGTCGACACAGGATTTTCTAACCCGGGTCGACCCGTCTTGGTTCGGCATGAGGGAGCTTTCACACTGCCAGCAGTGGTGGGTCAGACCTCCTGCTGTGAGAGCTGCTGCCTGTTTTTTCCTCCCTCTTCATGGATGCTGAGCAGCTCATGGACCTCACAATCTTACCAATGCGCTGCTATGATCAATAAAAAAGGTATGCCAGATCACTATACACGCTGTATAGAAACACGGTTGCACATGTGCAGTTTACATCAGGATTCCCAGATCGGTGGGATTTCCCAGGAATGATGTAGGGCTAATGCCCTCCTACTAAAGATCACATACCTACACATTCGATTTGTTTGATTGACAAAATTCTCTGCCCTTCAGAGATCGGTCTCCGGGAGATCAACAGGATGACTGATCTGATGGGAGTGGACCAAAACTTTGCCCTGTTCGGTGATCAGTGAGCTCTGCAGCTCTGAGTTTCACAATGACAGCCTGACAGCCTGCACAGTGAATAAATCAGAACAGCATCAGACAATTTAGCAGGACAACACGGGATGCATTTCAGACTGCATACGAGCCGAGCCGAAAAATTACCAGGTCGATTGGAGGGTCATTTGCCTCGACAACCCTTTCTCGCGTTAGATTTCGTGCAGTGTGAAAGGGGCTTTAGTGACTCAGCATCGCATTTCAGAAGGCAACCACTTAATGAGGAAAAACATAATCGTTTGGCTTAAAGTATGCACATAAACTGGAAAACACATCACAAACGTCACTAACGTAACTTCAAAATAACACTTTCCCAACACCAGTCTCCTGGTTGAAAGTCTTGTTTGTTGGTTTGACCTGTCATCATCCTAAACTCCTGACACTTTTCCTCAATACTTTTATTTTGTTTACTGAAGCATATTTGTTGGTGCCATGCTGGTCACCAGACCCAGCCCTGCCTGCCTGTGTGTGTGATATTGTGTTGTGTTTGAAGTGTGCGCTCTCTGGCACCTGGTTCCATCTATAATTGATGGGCAGGGCCAGAGGACATGTCAGAGCCACTCCACACAGCCAGAGTGTGACAAGGCCACACAGAGTGACAAGGCAACACGGCGCATCCTCACTCCATCTGCATTCAACACACACTTCACACGTTTCAGTGCTTCTGGGACGGGCGAGTCACAACGGGAAATAGAGGTAAATATGAAGGGAGGGAGGGAGTAGTGAGTGGGGCTGAAGCAGAAGAAGTTAGGGGAAATATATTAAATTCAGTGTCCAGGTTCCAAAAATATCATGGCTCATCGTGTTATTGTGTGCATGGGTGTGTGTACAAGAAATGCAATAAAGATGTAATGGAGCAATGAAATTGCCTCCATGCCAGGTGTGTGCACACACAGTTTTGAGGAAATACTCATGTGACATTTACATGTGTGTAAATATGCGCACATACACTGGCAAAATCACAATATATGGAGGAATCCTGATGATGAGGCTGTTTTCCAGCATCTCCCAGCTGTTACGTGTGGAACATGGCACCTGGTAGACATTAAGAAGCACATCACTCTGTCTGGCGTGTCTCCTGCTTTACATTCTCACAGCGATTTGGATGATGCTCCACGATGAAGCCAATGATAGCTCGTTTTTTTAAGCTCTTGCTGCCTCCTTTGCAAAACTTACCTGAGAACCCTTAAGCATTTAACACCCAAATGATCTTTAAGGCACAAACAAACTCTATAAAAATGGCTCTCATTTTAAGAGCTTTGTTGGATTTCATTCAGCTGAAAATAAATATATACATTTAACTGGAGAGAAAAAAAGCAGGTCCATAACTCATTACAGCTCCTTAATTACACTACATCACCTTTTCCAAAGTCCAGTCCACTTTAAACCACTAAAAAATACATGGTAAGAACACAGATGCAGTGATCTCTCAGGTGAAATGACCGAAACTGTTTAGCAAAATGAATAGTGTGCTCAAAGGAGCCATCGCTTATAGTTTAAAAAATGATTGAGAAGTTTTCATTTTCCTGGCAAATAAAAACGCCACCTTGCTGTCCTCACTTTCATCTTTAAACACATTGCTGCCAATGCTAGGTGTTAATGTGTTGCTTCACAAAGGAGGCACACTTCTAGCTATTAATAGTAATTACAACACGTTGTTGACATCATGAAGCCTTCCTTCTCCATTTACCGACAGTGTGAAGGCCCAGAGCAACAGAGGTAAAGACCTATTTTTCTCTGCTTTGTAAGACTGCAGAGCAGATGGGAGCCTGAAAAACACAGAAGGTGTGGCAGGGCAGCCTCAGAGATGATGGCATTTGCTTTGTCCGCCACCTGTTTGTTGTATAGATTCAAATCGCACAGCCTACAGAGCTGAGAGTTGAGTGGACATAAATATACTTAATATGCTGTATACATTACGCACAGTTTTAACCAGTAAATGCCTCCTGTTTCATTCGTGACTGCAACCTAAATTGTATTTTTTACTCAATATGGAAAGCAGTGACAGTGACTCCACTCACCGTCAACTTTACTGACACTTTTTCATATTACACTTTGGCGTACCGTGACCTTTCATTACACATCGTCACTTCCCACAAGTTGCGGGTACTCTTTTCTGTCCTCTACATATCAAATAATACAATATATGACACAAGGTCAGCATTTTTGCAACAAGGATGCTATAACTTATCAATACAATATTTTTGTAAAATAATTTGTAAACTGTTTTTGTAAATTACTTTACATGTTCAGACAAAGGCTGGGATACATAATAAATAATAAAAATAATTATTTACATATAGCAAATTTTGTCCTTAAGCTTTTTAGTTGTTATAGAGGGGTACTAGTAATGGTCCATAATCAAATGTCAAAGTTTTAAGTCAAACGCCTTCAAATTTTCTTTGGGCAAACCCAACATCTTTTATTCTGAATGTAGTAATTATTGCTGATACCAGCTGATGCACACAGCAAAATGTGAGTAATGTGAGTGTGAACTCCTTTCTTCCGTTTCAGAGGGCAACCTTGTAAAAATATCCTATAAAGTGTGTAAATACCCAAGACGAAAATTAGTTTTTATTTATTATTTATGTAAAACATCTTAGAAACTTTGCCCAAATGTTAATTGATGATGACATTTTCAGCTAAGGTGTGAATAGTTGCTGCTAAAGAGAAATTGCTATAATCAGTTATCACAAATTTTTCTTTGCTTTCTTTTTGGTGTAGATTTAGAAATAGATGTATATTTCCTCAAATGCAGTAAGTGTTATGCCAGGTGCAAAGTGCATCGAGCAGACTGACATGAATAGATCTTTATTCCCAAGAACCCATTGGAAAAATGATTTCCGGTGAGTTTAAACAGAGCAACATACTGGAATGATTTCTTTTGCCACAAGTGAGTTCTTCATAATCTGCTCTTCTGATTGGGAATGGAAATCTATGAAACGGTAACAGCATTTTTAAAGTCTCATTGTGCCTTAACACATCGAGGGAAATCAGAGGCATCGGCGAGCCGCGCTGTGTGCCTTGGCCTCAGCCTGCCGCCTCTGGATAACACAGGCGAATTAAAACAGCTGGGGGAAGAAAATAGGCTTACGCAGCAGAACATCTCCCCCCATAGGCTAACAAGAGGTCTCTCACGACCCAATTAGAAAGCCACACTGGAAATAAAAACCCAGACAGTGGGGGTTATTTCCAATAGATGATGAAGAAAAAGAGAATGAGATGTTTACTGTGGGGACGCCACATGTTGATGCGTGCACAGCCACCATGAAGAAGGGAAAAACCTGACTGTTTAAGAAGCTGTGCCCCATAAGGAGCAGCCTGTACATGCATTCAGTGTAACAAGCTTAGAGATGTTGAGTAAGCTTAAAGCAGCATGCAAGAGCAAATAATGAGAACAGGAGTAAGGAAGCAGATTTTCAAGCAAACAACCCGTTAAGAAAGCCTCTGCACTTCACAGTGTTTGCATCCTATTTCTTTTTTGGCCCTGCACAACGTCAGATGAAAGAATAAAAATGTGTCACATCTCATGATGTGCATTTAAACTCCATACAAAGCATTACTTATGCAACAAGAGTGCAACATTCTTTATCAAGTCTATTATGTCTAGTTCATAATGTCAAAGTCATATCCATAGTTGAAATAGCAGTAATACATGTTATTTATCTAAGTATTGTGATAAATCTTGCCTTCAAAAAAATCCCTTTCTCTGCATTTCCCTTTTCTGTACTGTACATATTTATTATTATTATTAATAATAATAATAATAATAATAATTATAATACTTTATTTCATTCTTCTTCCTCTTCTTCTTCTGTTGTTTATTATTATTAACATTATTATTAATGTTAATAATAATAATAATAAAAATATTCTTCCATTTATTCCATATCGTACATCTGAATTTGGAATATCCAGACAGAATATGCTGTTTACTTGACCTGTATTCAGAATACTCCTCTCCTTTTGTTTTCTCCATCCTAACACATGGTCATAGTATTACCAGGCTTCTTTAGGTGTGGCTATCTGACACTTTTAGCTGGAAAGGGAAGAGAAAGCAAGAGGAAACATGTATCACTTCCTGCTTTGGCTTGGCAGCATTTGAGAAATTCTATTCCAGTTGGGAAGTCAGAAATTTCAGCTTGTAACGCAGCTCCAGCTGGGTACCACATGGTCTTTCTTTCTCTCTGGGCGATGATGTTTTTGTAAACAGGCTTGGGGGCCTTGCCTTGTCTTCGCTCAGCCCTTTGACTGTCCAGGGGGATCATTTTCGCTTTTCTTTTTCTCTCCTCAAAGACAGATTCACCTTTCTGCCTTCGTATCATTCTCTCGTCTGTCTTGTTTTCCTCTCTTCTGTTCTCCCGTTGCTTCGGCATAATCTTCCCCCAGAAACCATTCCAGGGCTCTTTTGTTAAAGCAGCACGGTACATGAATTTTACATGGGCTGCACACCAGCGTCTGTCAATACTCCCACTGGCCACGGCAGGTTCACTCTTCTCTTACCGCCTAACACACAACCATACACACTGGTGCAAATACACACCACCTAGCATGACCCCAGAAGTCCACAGGAGCACAAATACAGACTCACACATACAAATCCACAATTCTCCTCTTCGATGAATATAGCAGCATGCTGCATATTCAGATCAAAGATGCCCTGATGACTGCCTGATGTTTTATTGATCATAAGCCATGTTAAGTATACTTGAGGGGTGAATATTAGCCACAAATATTATTTATTTCTGGTAAAGTTTGGAATGTTTTTTACTCTCGGCAGCAGTGGGTCTGACAGAGGAGATGATGCTCTTAATGTGACACATTAAAAGAAAAATCTACCCCCGAAGCATATCTGCTTCACGTTACTCTTATGATATTGGATAGTTCGGTCCAGGGTTTATGGGCGTAAACAAGCCATCAAAGGCAGGAAGAAGAAAGGCGAGAGACTGAAACTGACTTGTGTTTGAGAAGCAAATCTAAGAGAAGGCCTACTTCCACTTTGTAGAAGGTAACTGCGAGCACACATAGTGACAATATACCAGCTGATTAAGAACACAAGTCCATTTTCACTGAAATACACAAAAGATTGGTTAAATATTGCATTCCGTACATAGCAGAATCAGGTTTCACTCTACACATTTGTCATTGCAGACTGCAGCCTAAGGTTGAACTGTCTGACATCAGCGGTGAATCACACAAGTCTTAAGCCCAGTTTACACCGCCTGCGTTACGGCAGCGCAGCGTTTCTTGCGCGTATTATGGATGTATTTCTTGCAACATCAGTTTACACCAGGAGCGTTTTACAGTCTGCATGCATGTGCAGTCTCCACACTCTCATGAGATTCACAACATAAAGTAGTGAACTTCCTGTTTACTATGCACAGCCGCTCATTACTTCACAGCTGATCTCTCCCTTGTTCTTCCTTTTTCCATTTTTGGCAAGTTTTTGAAAACTCATTCAATTGCACACATAGGCTACAGTAGAATTTACTCTCCGTCAACTCCAACCACTTCTGCCGGAGAAGTAGCCGGAGTTCACTCGTGACATTTAATTTAGAAAATCCACTGCAAACTCTTTTATTCTGGTGCATGACTTCCTGTCTGCTCAATCTAGTCAGTGGAGATTGTTGTGTTTTAGCTGCGACGCGGCTTGGAAGTAGAACCAGTGCATGATACGCTTTGGGAACATTGCATTTATGTTGCAGTTACGCGGGCAGTGTAAACTGACTCATTGACTTTAATGAAAGCATTTCACAGCGGCTGTCGCTCAGGTGCAGTTGCGCTGTCGTTATGCGTGCGATGTTAATTGGGCTTAAGTGTTCGCCTTAGTTGATTAGCTTAGTTAGTTAGCTTCATTTGGTGAAAAGGGGTTGTTTTAAGGAGCTAAATCACAAATTTAGAGCATATCCACAACTGAGGGAATACCTCCACACAGCGCTCAATATGGCGACAGCTAGCAGCTAATGGTGCTAACAGCCAAAACAGTGGCTGGGTGCCGACAGAGGCGACAATGTTAACCTGAGGGGGAACTAAAGGGTGGGTTGAGGTGGCGTTGTCAGTGGTAACCATTGTATGACTGCACCCTGCTACGCAACCAAAGCACAAAGAAGCACAGATTGAACACACACAGAGGGAGAGCAACTTCATTCTGCTCAGGTAGACATTACTCCTCTATGTATGTATACAGCAAATAGTTGTTTGTTGCTGTATTTATGCTCTGAATAGAATACTGAGCACCTTTAGACATGATGATTATGATGGTGATGGCATGACTGTGAAAGACTGAAAAAGGAAAAATTCTATGAGGAGAGAATGAGAACAGGCATGGATGTACTCCATTGGACCCTGAATTACCAGTCTGTTCTTCACCCTGTTCTGGCATCAGCTCTGTAAAATGAAATCGACCTCAAACATTACACACACACACACAACCCTGCAGGCAGTCCGCAGCTCTTTTCTGGAGGTCTTGTTCTCTCTGTTGCCATCTATTTTATGTTAGCTGGCTGATTACATTACTGAGAAAAAAGTTAGAAAGTTGCTCAACTTTTTCTTGCAGAGGAGGAAGGAGAGACAACTCAGAAATGGAGGATGTGCTTAGGGTTAATGTTGCTGACCTGGAAACTGTAACAGGCTTGGATTTTCTCCGGACCTGCATTTTTTTCCTCTTCTTCTCCTTCTTCTACTTCTTCTTTCCAACACATTATGGGGTGTAGCTAAAGTCGAGACAAGTTCTTCAAGAATTTGGGCCTCAGGGGGAGAGCCCTGAAATGCTCTGTGTCCAAAGTGTGAGGCGTATAATTTGGACAGAAATTACCAAAAAGCCCAGACAGAAAAGCTATACATTATTTCAGCTAAAGTTTAGTTGTGTTTTAGGGAAGAGTTTTACTGGCACTAATTGATCCGCCTGAATCCACACATTGAGGATAACATTGTCCTATAAATAACTGTAAATTTCCCATCAGATCAGGTGGGCTACTGACTGATATACCAGACACACAGTTTCAACTTGATTTTTATGCAATTTCAACATTTTGGCACTTCAGAGCTGTTTTCAATAGCTATAGGCTGCACCTTACAGTCAAGTTCTAAATGAAACCCTATAACACAAACACTACAGACCATAAAACCTACTCCATTAGTATATATCAACATATCAATAATTGGTTCCCCAAGTATGTTTTGGAGTAAATGTTCACTGGCGATGTCTTTTCTTTTAAACATGAGGTAAGACATTTGTCAAGTGACATCGTTGGTTCGATGATTGGGTGTACAATCATACAGCGTTGCCAGATTAGCTGGTTAAAGTGGCTATAGCTGGTTAGTTTTATGCCAGTGTGTGTGGTTTAAGGCTCTGTGTGAGGTAGTTAATACTACCAATACTACACACTGGTCTTACTGGGAGATTGGGATTCATTGTTGGATTTCACCTGCTAAAGCACTGGTTAAAGTTAGGACACCCCTACAGAATACAGTTTCCAGTGAGGCTGTAACTGCAGTTTTAGATGTGGTAGTCTTACATTCTGAATGCTAATGTTTCAAATTAAAAAGTGATGATATGTCAACGTTTCCTCTGCTCCAAGTTGTCAAATAATGACATTTCCCAACATGATATAACTGCTGGTTCAAATTCTGGCGAGGAAATACACTTTTTGTAGCACTTAATTCCCCCCATTTGTATTTCTCCCAAAAGAATTTGCTCAACTCCCGTTCATTGTATATTTTCATCACATCCTTGTCCTGATCTAAATTTGCACCACAGCTCTCAGTACACTGGGTGTAAATCACCTTGATAGCTGAGCTTGAACTTGACTTGTATTTCTCTAAGCATGCTTTGACTAACAATGGCACCACAAGACACGCATCGGTCTGAGGAAATCTGTCAATAACAAATACCTCTTACAGTCTAACCATGGGGTTTATATATATATATATAAATATATGGTATCAACAAAAAATAAGCATGAGCAGGAAGCAATGATTTCACAGCTTTCTCGATTCATTGCTCATCATCTCAGTCTTATTTCTGTCTCTATTTGCCCCCCTTTATTGCTGCTTGTCTCCCCGATTCTACTTTTTAGAGAATTCAAGACCTCGCCAGAAGATTGCATATTGTTATATTTATGAGAATAAATAGCTGTCCAATACCCTATCTCTGCTTTACGCTCTCTGTCGTTTCCTCAGATCTTCCTCTTTCATTTCTAATATTCCCCCTCTGCGATTCCTCTTCCCACCCTGTGGTCTCTTCTTCTTCTTCTATATTGCACCTGTCTCTCAAATGCTTTAGTTATCTCCGGAGTCCTCTTTATCCTCCTCCCACACCTCCTCCCCCCACTCTCCCCGCCGCCGCTCTCTGTCTATCGCTATCCTGCCTCGGTCCCTCTTTTTTATGCCTGTCTTTTCCTGACAGAGGTGTATCACAGCAGAGGTGGCTCTCAATCTCGGAGAAGTCACTTTATCATGTAGTAGTCTGCTGCGGGTGGTGGAGTTGGTTTGGCTGGTTGGCATGGCATGGGATTGCTGTTTGTCAAATGCCTACACTCTCCGCCACAAATACATGCAGATGGCACCTTACAATCCTCTTCCTCCTCCAATCCCCAAGCCATCCCACGTGCAGAAAGCCTCTCCGTCTCATCAGTAACATCTCCCCCCCCTCCCCACCTCGTATCCTCCTGTACACACAGAGCCCAGCACTACATCCCAAAGCTATTAGTTCCTGACAGCATCCTCCATTCAGCCCCGTCTGCCCCTCTCGCCCCTCCCCACATGCACACACAACTCTCGGGGCTTGCCTCTCTGCACACCACGGCGTTCTCCTTTAATAGCTTTCCACGCTGCAATCTAGCCGCCCGCCCGTCGAGTCAATTGAGTGTATTATATTCGTAATTGGAGGCTATTGATTGACAGACTCTGAATGCGTCACAGGACAAAAGTGTGGGAGCTTCCAACTATGTACACAAAAAGCAAACCACAAAGGATTTTCTTTTTTTCCCCTCAGGAGCCATGACAGACCAGAACATGTAGGCGTTTCTACACTCACACTTACACACACATGCTGACAGTTGCCAAAATGAAGCTTAAAAAAACAGAGGAGTCCTCAGCCCAAGGTCATTCTATCGAATGAGGCTCTGAAATTGACTATGAGACAGGAGAGAGATCTGTTAAAGCTGACACAACTGTACAAGAAGACGTGGCTCAGCGGCGATCAGTATGCTTGCTTTGTAGCCTGTTATGTGCCGTGTAAAGGAATTTGTGGTTGAGCTAGATCTACCTGCCTCTGTTTGTGTGCATATGTGTGTTTGTGTGCTGTAAATTTGTCAATTTTCAAAGCAAGCCTCATAAAAGTGTCATAACTTTACCTTAAACGACTCTGACGTGTCGTCTTCCGCTTCTTCCCCTCATTTAATCAAGATCCATCGTTCCCAGGAGTCCCACTGTGTGTGTGTGCGTGTGTTACAGAGCCTGTGTGTGCACATATTTGTGAGAATTTCAGGTTGAATTAGTGCCTGTCACTTTATTAATATGCTGTCTTCAAATATATGCTCTCTTTTCATCAACACTCAGCGGTGATTTTCTGTAATTTCTTTCACAAGGTCAGGCTTGGCTGTAGGTCATAAAGATGGATGGGTGTGAGGATGAGGAGGGAATATGGGTAGCTGGTGTTAAATCGCTACAAAAATGACTTGGATTCATATACCAGGCAGACGTGGGATGTGTTTCTATTTTGTAGCTTTGTCTTGTCGGGCTCTGTTGAACTAAAGGTTAGACAGCAGGCTAAGCTCAATTAGTCTAGACTATGAATCTGTCTGCTACTTCAGCACCGATACATGACTGTATGATGCAGATATTTCAGAGCCATGGTCGGGGCCAAGGCCGTTTCAAGGTGTGTGGGGGCGAAAAGGGGGACCTGGGTCCCTGAATTAAAATAGTATATATACAAAATATATAGTTGAATTGAATATGAAAATTAGACTGTAATATAATATAAAATATGCAAATAACATTAACACAATACAAAATGTTTACCTTTATCTGAAATAATAATGGCACATTGAATATGTTGTACTGTACCGTATCTGTATGCTCTGCACTTGACTCAGTATGTCCCTGACATATCCTTGTTTCATGAAAATTACTGCCAATTATACAGCAAAACGCCAAACGGCCATTTCTGACATCTCAGTTTTTTTTCTCCAACGATGTTCAGAATGGTGTCCTGAGGTCACAACTGAACCAAGAAAAACCATAAGAAGAAAAGGAAGTCCAGGTAGGCTGGTCAAAGAGATTGCTGCTAACTGTCACCACAGTAACGGGGTCAGGTAGAGGTCAAGGGTGAGGGGCAGAGGCTGTTGGGTGTCTTTAGTGGTGGGACCAAATTAGCCAGGGGGCCCAACAGAGGTGGCCTGGGTTGTGTGGCCCCAATTGATCCCACCCCCACTTGGGCCGACACTTGGCCAGAAATTGGCTGTGTTCGCAATTCAGCCTTGGGAAAAGGTTGGTAGTTAACGGCTCCAGATGAGAAAAAAAAACACCCAGCATTGAACAGAGATACAGGATGTGGATCAGTGTATGAACACAGGGAAACACATTTTTCAATGTCACTGAAATATAATTTCAAAAGACCACATACTTGTGATTTTTCGAGCTTAGCTTAGGTTGGCCCATAGCCTGGAAACAGGCAAACCACTGGCATTGCTCTGTCCATATCCCACACCTAAAAAGCTCACTTATCAAATATTGTGGCATATGTTTTGCTAATGCTGACAAAACTATCAACTTGAGCCAATATTGTTTTAGGCTGGAGCGAACACAGCAGTTTTGTGGATTCTGATCTGTTTGTTTCCATAATATAGCAGCTTTAGGTATAGCTTGTAGTTGTTGATAGCCAAGCAAGACAAACATCTTTAAAAGGGAATCCTGACCCTTTTTTGGTTATAACTATAAAGTTGTGCTCGATGCCAGCACAGCTTGGAGACGGTCTCATTTCTCTGCAGCCAACTACTGTATGCTAAACTCCTCTGAGAATGGCATATTGAGATAAATAGTCTATATGTTGGAGCTTTTAGCTGAATAGTTTTTTGCAGTCTGGATTTGTCTGTGCTTTTTCACACGTTTTCTCTGCACTTGTAATAAGAGGCCAAGCCTCCAATATTCCTGTGTGATTATTTTTCCACTTCTGTCCATGCTGCTTCTGTTAGTCACTAAACATTACAACAACAAAACACCTGTTTTTAGAGTTAACAACAATGAATTCTTTGCTTTCAATATCAATGTGATTTTTCGAATTATCGCAGAAAGACTGAAAAAAAATGTTCATGATTGAAAAGCCTATTTATGTGGTTGAAACACTTATTCACTTATTTTTTAAAGCTGTCACTTTCTGCTTGTTTCCATTTCATTCTGTTAAAGTTGTGTTTCAAGGCAGTACTATACTGTCTGTACATCAAATTGGGAAGATATCACAAGTTGCAAGATATGTGCTTTCTGAGTTTGCAATACAGCCATGGCATTGTTACTGTATATGAGAGAAGGAGTGCGGACATATAAGGTTAAATCATTTTAAATGTCTGCAATATTTTCTTTTATTACTGGAATATCTGCATGACATGACCTGAGGAAAGAATCATTGGTGATTTCTAATGCAAAACACCTTCTATAATTGCATACGACTTTCTCTCTGGGGCATTTCAAAGAATATTTCACTCAAATAAAGAGGGATAGTTTGAGAGATTGTTAAATTATTGAGTCAGTGGCTGTGCCAGAGTGTTGTTCTGGCTAGTGATTGACCTTTATATTGCCACATGTGATGGCAAGAGTGTTTTTGAATATAGTTCAGACTAAATTAATGTAATTGTCATGTATCCAGTGAATGATGGAGAGATGAGGGTAATACATTCTGTTTCATCAACATTTCACATGAAAGCCGTGGATGTAATGAGATGACAGCTGCTCTTTGAAACCTCCCAGCAGCCGTCCTGCTTTGATCTGTGCTGGGCCGTTTGCAGGAGTGGTGTATTTCATTGGTGATCGCTCAGCACACACTTCACCCCTTCCTCTGAGCTGAAGAGTCTCACTTTTCCTCCTCTACCTATTCATCACTCAAGGCCTTAAGGACCATATTGCTTTAACCACTCAAGTACTCTTGTGAATGAACAGTTTAGCCAACTAATACACACTGTGCAGGCCATCACTGTTTCCCTAAATTTGCTTTCCAAATTAGGTAAAATATGCTAACATATTTTCTGTTGTTTTTTTTTTTTCTAAAAGTGCCTGGAGTGCCTGTGCCACGCACAGGAGGTGAGGAAATAATCTGCTCTATCATTCAGCCAGTAAATGAGCTCTCCACGGGACATCAAATTTCCCTAACTTGAATTGTCTGTATATTGTGTTTCGTGCTTTGAGCTGAAGGGACGTAAAGTAGCCAAGAGGTGAAGTTAGGAAAAGGTTTTCCAATGCTTAGTTTTTCCCACAGGATCTTTGCCTGTGTCCTTTTGGGTTCATCAGGTATACGCTAGCCTACACTCAGAGCCTCATTGCTATTCTGGATCCAGATTTGACATTTCTCTCATTCGTTCCAAATGTGCCCGTCTGATCCAGCCGGTCTGTCAGAGCCATGGCTCTAATGTCCAACTCAAGCTGACCATTTGCTGAAATAAAAGATTCCTTTTGGCATATGAATGATAAATTTTACACACAAATACATACACTTTTTCTATACATTGATTTTATGGGTCACTTGACAACCCTCAGTTTCCATTTGTGTTCTTCCATACCTGTCCAAATCAATGAAAAATTTTGAACATTGGTTTTAAAGTGCAAGTCGCCGTGCGACTGATCTGTGTTTTGGATCAGAGGAAGCTTGATACCATTTTGCATCCTGACCTTTCCATCTGGTTGAAACTGATGACAAGCATGTCAGCATTTTAATCATACAAAAAAAAAAAGTCACTGACCAGACGTATACATTAAGCAGACAAATGATCCAGGATTGGTTAATTATGACAGTATGTCCAATATTTCAACCTGATCTCATGGCACACAGCATTTTAGCGCTTTTTCACGTGGCTGCAAGGTAGCAAGGTCAAGGTCAAGGTAGCAAAAGCAGTGATGTTATGTATTCATTTTGCAATCGTGATGGTTTTCCCAAACCTAAGTAAATATGTTTGGAAGTAAAGTAACTAAGGTACAGAAAACACATCACAAATGTCACTGATGTAACTCAACAGTCAACCTGGTCTCATGAAATATTTGTACAAATTAGTACGAAAAATATTGCACTGAAATTCGTACGTAGCCCACGTAATTCGGACATCATGTGATGTTCGATGCAGGCTGCTCCGTCTGTGAAAACATGTCGGACATTCCTTACATTCTCAGCGGACATTCATTACATTTTCAGTGAAGTAGTTTATGAGTTTGGGTGCATTTTGATCACATCTCTATGGATGAGTTTATATTGCAGTTAAAATGGAAAATATCATATATCATCTGCATAAAAAGGAAGATTACAGTGTGGAGTGGCTGAGATGTTATTATTCATGAACATGGTGAACGGAAGAGGACCAAACAGACACTTGTGGTGTTTGGATATTAACCTTTAGAACATCAGAGCTGGAATTCACTAGAAACTGCTGTTTGAGTTCCATCAGAGTGGTAATCATGAGAGCATTCAACAGACCATTCATCTAAACCTAAAATTATGTTTCAATAGCATAACATCAACAGCATCTCTCTCTGAAATGGTTTAGAGAGCTAAGCCTATATATAAAAAGTGTTGAGGATTGTCCTTCAATGTGCTCCACTTGTTAAATTTCAACAAGTGGAGCTCTATAAGTTCATAATCACTGATGTGATTTAATCCCTGCTGCTGCAGATACTAAAGCTCAGAAAACAACACCACTAAGCCACACATACACTAAGCCAAGACCAGAAAAACCTCAAAAGTCTTTGAATTTCCTTTCATGATCTGAAGAAAGGGAAGGGAAAGTTCCAGACAGCCATCATGTTGTGTTGTCTTTTCGGTGATAAATTTTTAAAATATTTTTTCATCTTTTCTTATCTAATAGGAAAATCTATTGCGACACCAATACTTTCTGGGCTTGTGTTTTTTTCTGGGCATGACACATTCACCAGAAATGTGCTGGTTTTCAAAAGGAATGTACGGACAAGCGAACTTTAATTTATTTTTCATTGTATGTGATGTACTTTTGATTGGCCATCAGTCTGGGTGATTACTGCCAAATCAAGATGAGGGTAAACTGTCTCTGCACAGGGCAGAAGCAGTTTGTTTTGTTGTTGTTGTTGCTGCATATAGACATCAGGGACACGGTGGTCATCTCAGACCAGTGAGGACGACTTTGACAACAAACCACAGGGCTGTCAGAAGACGGAGCAAAGAAATGAGAGAATGTGATGGAGGTAAAAGAGAGACGAGCCTTGCGAGGTCAAGACATGCAGACAAGAAAATCTGTGAATAGAAAAAAACGTATGACGGAGTAAATATAAACAGCTTTCCTCTGAGGCTCTTCATGCAATCGTCCCTGTCATATTCTGCAAAGCTTTGCTCGCCTGTCACAAAAACAAGGTTAGCTGTTTGCCAGGCTTAGTGGCCCCCTTTCTGTGACAGATACAAAATGTTTTATTAAAACCTGTTTGGAAATGTCATGTCTTACTGTGAAAAGAGGAACTAAAGATGGATGAAAACCAGCACCGGAGGCTGACGAGCAGTGAGGAACAAGAAGTTCCAGCATTGAAATTAAAACAACAAAGTCCTACAGAAATGGCTTGAGCTCATGAATCAGATCAGTCACCGTGATATTTTTCACAATGAACACACCCTGGTGCATGCAGCAGGGTCCTGTTGGGTTTAGATCCAATCTGCCAGTCTGTTATTCGAAGAATGTGCATCAGTTCCACAGAATAACAGTGAATGAAATGTGATCTGATTGCAGATATTGGGCCTGGAAGATGAAACTGTTAAAATAGTGTCTGTCAAAGGATTTGGATTTACTTGTATTATTTGTGGTGAGAGCTGGCTCCTTGCTATAGCCAAAATTGCCTGCTAACACTAAATTCAACCAGAAATTATTGTGGTCCTCTGAATTAACCCAGTTAGGTGCCAGAGTGTAGAATCAACATTTGGTTTCTGAATTTCCTAATGCACCAGATGTTTGGATGCTTCCAGGGGACAGGTAGGAAGAAGATCAAACTGGGAAGTTGTCAATTATTTGTATGAGTCCATTTTCTGAGGAAATAATCCATCTGTCTAGGAGTAAAAGTTTTCTTGTGGAATATATAATGTAGTTATGTAAGAAAATATTTAACATTTCAAAGTACCTGTTTCCCTCAGGCTATAATTCTGTAATAATTCAGCAATCGAGCTCTCCTCAGGGGCCACATGCATATGTATGTAGAAGCCTTTTTGGTACGCACACCCACCAGACCATCCGCTGACACGCTGAAGAATCTCTCTAGAGAGAAGCAGCAAAGTGCAGCCGAGCGCCCACAGTCTGCTATAGCCAAGGCACTGTATGTTTAGCCAGACGAAGCAGAAAGCAGAGAGTTCCTCCAGCAGAGTCAACCTTGTTATCCAGAGGCCGAAAAAGTAAGATCCACTGCACAGCAACAACAGCAGGGGAGTAACATTTAGTTATTCCCCTGAGCATTTGCACAGAAAACACAACCCAAGCCTTGTGCCATTCCCTGGGTCAATATATCGGGGGGGCTAATGTAATCCGGGCAGACAGTCGGGGGAGCGAGAAGCATGTCCCAGAACTGGCATTCCTGGTCGGGCCGAAGTGGCTGAAAACACACACACACACACACACACACACACACACATACCTCTGCAAAGGCTTCACAAGCTGTGAAGGAAAATGTGACGGGCATGAGAGATAGAGGGAGGATATTATGAAAGCTTTGTGGCATGATATCAGGAAAGGGTGCCCTATTCAATCACAGACATCCAGAGGCTAAGTCTGTCATGTAATTAGATGCTCTTTCATTCTCGCTTCCCTTCTGTCTCATCATCTATTTCTGCCCTGCATACTCAATGAAACACACAAAGCTGTATTTTCATATAAAAGGCAGTGCATTAATGATACCCTCCACCTCCCGCCTCCATTTATATGAGCATTACACTCCCATATTAATGGCATGTCTGTTCTGTGAGTTGCGCGTGGAGGGCAATGCCCCCCTCTGTGTAACGTGACAGGCGTGACTGTTGAAATGTCACCCAGATCACAGTGGGGGATGCATGTAGACATGAAGGGATAGGAGGAGACTTAGGGAAATGAGATGAGGATTGCGGCGGAGAGGGAAGCGGTACAGAGGGGGCCGTCAAGGGTCGTAAGGAATGGAAGGAAAGATGGAAGAAGACGGGGTAGAGGTGTAGGGTCAGACAGCGGGATTACAAAGTGAGGGAAGGATACATGAAAAAGGATGAGGCGGTTTCCAGACAGAGAAGACTGATGGGAAGGATGGGGCCGGTAGGTGAGAGGTTTAATGATACAGGGAGATGGATGGAGAAATGGCAAAGGGCCAAAGGCCAGAGAGGAAAGGTAATGCTCTCTAATCCATATGCACAATAATTGCACAAGTCAGTCAATAAATTACTAGCAGACCACAGACTGAACTAAGAAATATGTGATAAATGTCTGGTGTATCTAAGCCATCTAGTCAATCTGTGAAAAGGATGAGCTCTGCTGGGGTGATAAAAGCCAGAAAGCTGATTTTCTCTCGTGGAGATAGCCAGCACTCTTTTACTGTACGAGGTGATGGAGGAACTTTTGCCGGCAGTCTATTTACGTGCCTGTTGGTGTTTGTGTGTGTGTGTGTGTGTGTGTGATGCAGGAGGCAAAGTGTGTGTCCTCTGTGGTCATCTGATTTACCGTAGCAGGCCTCTTAGGCTTGGTGGGAGGGGGCTCCTCCCTTGGTCCTTCCCTGCAGAAACAGCCTTCTATTTTTCGTGAAGAAGCTGGGATAATAACAGTGGCGGTTCCGGGGGAATGGCTCTGGGTTATTTTTTTGCTTTTGTCTCACTGCTCTCCAGCAGGCAGGATTTCTGGAGGCTAGCTGCCCAGTGTTTTGACTTCTTTGTGTGTCTCCCAGTGGTCTAGTTTTCCCTGCTGTTCAGAGATATTGTGCTGTATGTATGTGAGTATCTGCAGGCAGTGTTGTGCAAGTTACTATCAATTATTTAGCATATGTTATTATATTAGATATTTCAAATTGGAAGAGTAATCACTCAATAGCAAAAGTATATTACTCTGCATTACTTATTACACCACCCCATCAAAGGTTTCTTTAAGCAACATTAAATGCCCACATGGAACAGAGTTTTTAGTACAAACATTTTGTTTTTTTCCAACAGCCAGTCTACAGTTTGTAACAGATAGCTTAATGCTGGCCTCAATGTGTGCCTGTCCTGTGTTAAACCTACTATTGCATTCAAGCCACAGCCCCCAAAGGAGAGCAGCTTTTCACCCCCCCAAATTATGGTAGGATGAAATGATATACAGTGTATCCTTACTAATTTGAATTTTATTATGATTTTGTAATAATCAGAATTTGGATGTATTGATTTTTTTTTTTGGGGGGGGGGTGTTTTAGATTTTCATATAATAGCTACATCTGAATTCAGAAATACAGTTGCAGCTTGAGTTGCATCAAGTTAAAGTTTCTTAAATTTTTATTTAGGGAAAATTTGGACACTTAGCTCTGTGAGCTCATTCCTTACTCTATTTGTTTACTAAGCACATGACTCACATTGCTGAAAGTCTTGTCTGCAGGAGTATTTAGGAGTGTTTATGCTGCATGTTCATATGAGTCCTTTTATCTCTTGGAAATTACGTGCACTCTATGTGTGTGTGTGTGTTGTGCACAGACCTGCAACACGCTGGGCGATTGTATCCTCGCACTGACTGCGACGCTGCGGCAGCAGTTCTTCTCTGACAACTAACTGCTCGACTGTGTCCTGCTGGGACTAACTAGAGGTGAAACCTCATCCTGCACTGGTTTATCCAGGTCACAGCTATGCAGTCTAGGTCTGACAGTCTCACTAATATTGCCACAGCACACACTGGGAACCAGACATTCCTACAAACACACAAATAAACAAAAGCAAAATAAAGTTTATCTCAACGTCCCTTGTTAAGGATTAGGGTGCTTCTGTCTCTCGTCGTCTTTTCACTTCCCTTCTCCTTCGCTCTCAGAAGAAGCAAGCTCGGCAGATAGTAAATTTAGTTTAAGTCTCCATGGAGTGAAGAGACACAGTATTTTTGTAATACCTTGCAACTACCTCTCTGTGTTCGAAAACACACCAAGTCAGCGATTTTATAAAAGCACTAGGCCTTGGTGACACTTTCTCGGAATGAGATCCCTTCAGTGTTGAGGGATAAACACTAACCTTGCGTATTTAAAGAAATAAAACAGCAGATTCCACTGGAAGAAAAGGTAAATGCAACACCCTGCTCAGATATTGTTTTTGCTTTACGTCAATTTACAGCAAATTTATGGAGATTTTTAAATAAGTAGCTGATTTAAAATCTGCAGACAAGTACCAGATACCAAAGTCCCTAACCTCTGAGCCCCAGAAAACCTTGTGTGAGCATGCAACCAAGCATTGTGCAAACTCATAGAAATGTATTTTGAATGTTAATGATATTCCAGAAATGTACTAGCCTGATAAAGTGAAAATGCCTGTAAAATGAAAAATACATGACTTTAATGAAACACAGCAATCTTTTATTCTGTTGTCTCCACATTTTCTTTTTCTACTCCATGCATCAAAACTGGCCCCCTTGATTGACAACAGAATTACTAACCTCATCATTATTGATAAATATCTTCATATGTATGGTGTATTTAAAGTAATGATGTTAAAATTTCCACTGTCCATTTTCTCTTTCAGAATGCAGCACTCGAAAAATGCATTTTTTACAGAATAAGTTAATGTCGGCATTTGCCAGGCTGGGAGAATCTAATAAAAATAAGCTATTGTTGCATTTTGTGAAATGTAGGATCAAGATTTTTTTGGAGCTTAACCCATAAGATGAATTAAAGATTTTCTGGATGTGTGTCTCTGTTGTATCAATTTTATTATTTTTTTTTAATATCTACATATTCCATAGGTTCATAAACCAATGGAAGTACACTACCAAACTGTTGGAGTATACCTTCAAGCTAAATTAAGTGTAACAATTCAGAAAAAAATGCAAAAGGTATGACAGTAATGGCTATTGTTTTAGTTAAATTCCATATTCCTTTATTTTCTGTTCAGAAGTTCATTTGAGCAATGCAAAGATAACATGTGAAAACATAAAATACACTATATACTATACACTAAAACATTAAATCACTACCACACACTACCACAAATATACTATTATTCATATGCAAATGTGACTTCAGTCTTTGTTGGTGTCTTCAATTCAATTCAATAACTTTATTTCATCCCAATATGATGTGATGTGTTGAGAGAGTTGTTGTTGAATGTTTTGACAGCAAAAGTCAGGGGAGTCCTTTTCAAAGCACTGTTTGATAGTGATTTCCAAAGAACGCATATTTTTGATGGCTCTTGTACTTCTGTCAGCTGCATTGTGTCTTTATTCCAACTGTCAAGAATTACTTTCATTTATCTGTTATTTAAGCTGCAATTTTATCTTGACAAATCATTATGTTTCTATTCAGTCTTGGCAGAGATAATTCCAGTTGCATGAAAATCATGACAATTTTTTGTGACATCATTCCTCATTCTCCTTACCTTTTGCATGGTTTGAATTTCTTGACGCTTCTAAAGGTAAAGAGAGAAAAGTCAGCTTTGCTGATCATGTTTACATTGAACTGATCTGCTTTTTCTGAAACAGATAGAAAGTTTTTTTTTTATTTTTCTCAAGCCCAAGAATAGCAGGATTGATCTTGTTTTTTCTTTGCTTTGTCCTGAGAACATGTTGAGAGACTGTTGTACGCATCACACAGTGGCGACGGGAGCAATACATAACAGCAAAGTGTAATGAGAAATACAATTGTTGAAGGCATAGAATAAAAGACATTTATTGACTTGCTTGGAACAGTGTACCCTCGGTGGTCAATTTAACTGATGTTGTTCTTATGATCAGACTTGTTCTTCGGCTAGCAGCTAGATTTGACAACCTGCTGTGAAGGAAATTGTAGAGAGAGGAAACTTTTCAAAGCAATGATATGAGCAGATGCCAGAGGAAGAAACCATCAGTGAGGAGATGGCAGAGAGCAGACAGACGGAGAGTGAAAACACACTGCAGATCACAATTTACATCCACTGGCCAGTGAAACAAAAACTATGGCCTTTTTGTATCAAGACAGAAAGTTGCCAGAGTGTGCATCCTGTCACAAACATGCAATTAATGTTTTTAATTAACTGTAACCACAATCTTTTCAAAGTGTTTTGAGTTTGCTTACGCTCTGATTTTCACCACTGACTGGCTTCTTCTCCATGGCAACAGTGTCTGAGGCTCATTGGTGGTGAAACAGACAAGTTCGGCAATATTAACTGTTTGAGTGCCAGCCATTTTTTAAAATTGAAAGTGCCTTGAGCCAGCATTTTTTGCACATTTTCAGTTGTTTGTTTCTAGACCCACAGGATATTTCAAACTATGTCCCTGAAAAAACAGAGTAACTTAAATGAAAGAAGAAACAATATTTCATCATAAAAAAATGTTTGTTTTTACCTTGTTCTGTTCTTGTTTTATCTGGAGGAGAGTAGAAGCCACTTTCATCAAAATCGCCACTTTTTGTCCAGAATCCATTTCTCTCTCTAATTACGATCGTCTCCACTTCCTGCTTTGATCTCTGTGGCGTATATTAACCCTTTATGTCCCGACTACAAATCACAGAAGCACAGAAATTACTCCCGGGCTGCGGGAGACCGTGATCAGCGACACTTTGATGGTGTAACTTGTCAATGGCACTCAAGCGTTGTATTTTGAATGATGGCAAAACTCGTCAATGGCACTCAAAGAGTTAAAGATGTTGAAGAGAGTGTTTTCCTACAAAACATATGAAGTGCCTTCAGCTGCCCGTTGTCAAGAGATTAGTCCAGAAAAGTGCATCAGCCTCACTTCTAATGACTAACGTCTTCAGGCCTCTATTACAGTCGCTACGGCCCAGACCAAGTGCAGCACTCTCTTACTTCTTCTCCTCAAAGGTCACATCAGCATTGACTTTCTCCATTTAATGACATCACTAATTCCCAGCTAAGTTCATGTTGCTAATATTTTAGGAGACAACCTTGGAGTGACACCTCATGGCTGACTTTCTTGGTTGAACCGCTACCTAGGGAAGGTATGCCATTTGAATGGGTTTTGCATTATTTGACCTTGCAGACAGTCGCTGTTCATGCTATTACACACACACCATGTTGGTCCATGCCTTGCAATGCCATATGGCTGTAAATGATCAAAGATCCTATATTTGACTTTGAGATTTCTCCAGAGGAAAGCAGTGCTGCTTTACAGAGGAATTCACATTAAAAAGTCTCCAGCTGAATCTAATTGCTCCCCAGCTCCCCTCATTTCTTTAAGATGGAGCTCCTGTCATGCTGTTCATGTGTGTGAGGGCAAAAATAAGGGAATGAGAGAGGTGGGAGTGCTGTATGGAATATTTTCCCAATGGTATGGTGGATATTACAACCCTTAATAAAAGGCTGATGCCACAGCCAAAGAAAGAGAGGGAACAGACAAGGAGATTTCTTCACTTTTAAGATGACTTTGTCCGCTATCATCTGGAAGATGTGAAAGAAAAGGAATAATGAAGCAAAAGCTGACGACAACATCAGACATCGAGCTGAAACCTCTGATGGTAAAATGGTTAATTAATTGATTATGGAACAAACTGGTCCATAGATTAGACAAAGAGTCTTTAATAAAAAGGAATGCTGCTATTTATCCTACCATGGGGCATCTAAAGGATGATTTTCAATCATAACAGGGAGTGACTAGTTTCAATAATGAATTCAATAATCTTACAAATGAAGAAGTGTTGGCCCCTACTTTTTGCAAACTTTGGACAAAGTGGTGATTCTTTTCTTTTTTTCTTGCATTTAAATAACTATTACTCCAGGCCAGCGTGCAGTAACATAAGTCATTTTTTTCATCAGGGGAAGATTCATTTGACTTTAGAGCAAAAAAAAAAAAAACACTTCAGTGTGCAGATACTTGGTGTTATAGGAGTATCATCCTTGATATGCAAAGGGTTCAAATGCTCAAAATTCAAAAGTGTTTATGAATCAAATAAAAAGAATTTCCTCTTTATATCCTGACACTCATCATCGTGATTTTTGATGATCATGCTCATACCAACAGCGTCATGGCACCCTCCTCCTTATGTGGTATTTCCAGTCCGTTCTCATTACCAGGGCGTTAAATACTGTCTTTGTCC
The DNA here is from genome assembly GCA_029721515.1 of Synanceia verrucosa. Lineage (NCBI taxonomy): Eukaryota > Metazoa > Chordata > Actinopteri > Perciformes > Synanceiidae > Synanceia > Synanceia verrucosa. The sequence goes on along the minus strand of CM056567.1, from coordinate 10,480,764 downwards.
CAGCCATTCATAACCATCGCACAAGACCAGTGTCGATCAGTGTATCGTGTATTCCTTTACTAACTTAACTATAGTGGAAAAGCCCACTCACACTTTTAGCTGGCACTGCACAATCATTAGGCAATTAGAGTGTGAGAAATGATTCCAAATATCTGAAACATGTCACAACAATATTTTGCTTGCTGTAATCAAAACCGATTATTAAGTATGTAATGAGAACTGCAGGTATCAAATGCTGACATGATACATGCACACAGACAGACGCACACACAAACATGCTGCAGATAAAGGAAGGAACACACTGATGAGGATCCTGTGTGGTGAGCCTGCCAAGTGCTCACCCATAATTAACTGGTGATGTAGTGTCTTTTGTTCTCTCTGATTAATTATCAGCAGCTTTCAGAGAATAAGGAACCAGCCAATTAACTTTATCCAGGTTCTCATTCAGTTACACAGATGCTACATGCAAAAGGTCAGCAGAGGTTTGGTTTGGTTTGGTAGGAGTCAAAAGTAAAGAACAAGAAAGGCATGTTTCAAAAAGGGCACAGATGCAATTTTCTAATCCACTTATCATCATGCCGTGCTGTTTTTCCCATTTTCCACTCAATCTGCCTCTTACATCAATAACAGAGCGCAAATAAGCAAAAGCAGTGCGGCTCTATGCACAGTACAGAAATACATCCTGTTAAGTGACATGCTGTCACAGAAAATTCAGTCTCGTTATTTGAAGTTCACTTAAAAGCCATTGGTCCGCCTCAAACTAAATTGTTTTCTGCAGCCATCAATTCCACCCGTCCAGCACTTTTGAAAACAACAATTAATACTGTAGGGAAAAGCAAGAACACCAAGTGAAAAGTCTAAATATAATTCTGCTAATTTTGTGTCCTGTCAGAAAGTATTACACTGCAGAAACCAGATTGACTGGAGGAGAGACTCTTCGGTTTCAGCTGCGGAGTTAATTAGATAGATTTACTGGAGGAAGGTGATTGTGGAAAACCAAGAGCATCAGACCGCTGTCAGGGTCAGTGGTGGTGTTATTTACGGAAAAATGTGTGTGTCGGATGTCTGCGAGTGTGTGTGTGGAGGCTTGATGCACCAGACCCCTCATTACCTCCTCTCTCCAATCACAGGGTGGATTTATGGCCGCCGCAGGGAGGCTGTGAAAGCCCTGTAGTGAGGTAGTTAGGTGCTCCAGCACATCCACCGCGATACACATCACCTTTATGGTCACTCCTGTCCTATTCTCACATCAGAACCTGCCATAGTGGGTCTCAAAATGCTCGAGAGTGAACATCAAACGGCTTTAATTAAAGTATCCCAGCTGGAGTTAAAGCTGAATAATTTGAAGACTATTTTTATTTCTGTGTTACATTTTCTGCAGAGGAAGCTTGATAAGAACTTGAGTTGAGAGAGGTTGTATTTCAGGGCGGCAGCAGAGCTCAATGTGCTGTGTTGTGAATAGAAAAGGAATAATTGCTTATAGATGGTCTAAAAATATACATAGAGACGTGCTCTATTACCAATGGCAAGGCATATACCGGGTAAATAAAAGCGCTTTGAGTTAATAGGACTTATTGAGTCGGTTCGATTGGGCTTAAATTAGGCTGTGAGGTTTAGAGGGTCGAGAGGAAGTCCTTGCAAGCTATGTGTGCATCAATTACAGTGTGTAGAATGACTGCCATATTGATCTTGTTGCTTCATCTACTTTGCTAGCATCCCTAAGTGTTTTCTGATGCAAGAATACCCCTCCCCCTCTCAAAGTATACCTCTCTCTAACTCTTTGGCATCAGTCTGGTGCATTACTGCTGCCATCTCAGCCCACGCTGTGACATTGCTATGCCATTTCACAGGATGATTTGTTTCGGTTCTACAGCTATCCAGTAACCATGAAGACTGGGATGCACTGGAGAATGTGTACCGGTAAAAATATTTGGGCCTTCAAAGAATTTTACTTGGGGTCTGTATTTGGAAGTACTGGCACCACTAACATGGACTGTATCTGCAACTGATGTTGAATACAGCTTCCTTGTCAGGGAAGTCCCTGGCCTCATGTTGAATAAAAATGATTCCAATGAGTCCTATGTAATGATGAATACATCATTATAATTAATAAAAATAAAGAAATAATTTCCTGGGTTGGGATCAATAAAGTAATATATTCTATTCTATTCAAAGATTCAAAGTCAGCAAAAAGAGAGCACTGGCATTGGATCTGCACTTGGTATTCGTAGACACTCTCAACCCTGAAGAGAAAAAGTACATTCCCAGTGTGTATGCTTGCTTCCTCCTTGGTTCCTCTTAGATTCATCACAAATTTTCATCAGTATTGTACAGCACAGCAGCAGACATTTCCATAAGGACTGACAATCACAGTCAGATTTTCTATTTCTGAAAAAGTAGCAATAGCACATTGTAAAAGTACTCCAAGTGACGTATATTTCATTTTGTTTAAGTGGGAGTACAGAAATGTTATCAGGAAAACTCAGCTCAGGTGCATTTAAGTAGAAATGAATGTGTCCAATTATAAGAACAAGGCAAACATGTCCACACTCAAAGATGGGGCAAAATGTCTACCACTGTCACATGATGAACCGTAAACATTCATAAAAATTAAGATAGACATTCATTTAGTTGAGACTTTTATCCAAAGTGAAAGACATTCAGCGCAGACCAGCTGCACTGCTTAACTCTGGCAGTGAGTTCTTTATGGTAACTGAGAGGTCATGGATGGCAATTCAATGCAATTTATTTTTGTCAAATAGACAAATCATGACATAGGTTATAAGATTCTTTTAATATAAAGCATGGCACTGTACAGTAACATCCCACACATTTATAGCCCCTGCTTTCAATCCGATCAATCCAATCCGCTACAGATTTGTCTATCCAAGTATTTTACCCTGTGAGGTGAAAATTACACATCAGTATTCAAATGGTTCTTACAAATCTCCCCCTCACACACAAGGAATGATCGAATGATCCACAAGAATATTCCAAAAAAAATCACCTACTCAGCATCTTATACTTATCGGCCCCGCCACCTGGTAGATGTCAGAAAGAGAGAGGCAGACAGAGGGAGGGAAAGGGCCCAGTCGTCAGATAAAAAGTAAGGAATGGACAACGTTGAATGGCTTTTCAACACTGTGTTATGAAGACATAGCTCCTCTTCTCCATTCACGCCCCACATGCACTGACACACTGCTCCCTCCACACACTATCCTCCCCATGGCGGTATCTCTTTCACCCTTTATTACTCTCACACAAAGCGTTCAGCACAGAGCCTTACAGATGTTCTCTCTCCCACAGGCAGCCCAACCACATTCTCATATTTCAGCAAACTAGCCTTATTATCATATTGGGTGTAATTGAATTAAGGAGCAGTTTAAACTGGGTATATTTGCTCAATCAAACAAGCACAATCAAAACTAAACTGCCTTTGATGCCTCATAATTGAGTTTTTACTCTGCAAACATGTTCCTTGCTGTTGTTAGCCTATTTATGTGGTATATAATATTTTGTTTGGGAACATTAAATGTGCAGGAGATTTCTTTTTTTTCAGAGATCTGAGTCCTGCTTGATGTTTTATCATGATATACTGCCAGGAGCATGATACAAAACAGGGCAAAATGCCTATAAAATCTCTCCTCTGGATAAATTACAGTCCCTACAAATAAATAAAGCTCTTTTAAATGCTGTAAAATCTGAAAAAGATATTTCTGGGGGGAAAAAAGCTTCTGCTAAAGAAATATAATCAACAACACCTGTATTGTCTTTTCAGAAACATCTAAAAAATAGTTTTGATTAAATAGCACTTGATCAGCATCAAGTTGTTTGTGTCATCATGCTGCAGCAGCATTGTTAGGTTGCTTGTTGAAAATGCAGTTTGGGTTTTCAGTATTACTGACTCAGACTAGACAAGCAGTGGCCACTAATCAGCAAGAGGGGCCCTCCTGCTTGTTAATGTGAACTTAGATTTCTTTTTCTTTGTAATTTACAGCAGGTTGAATTTGGATGAAAAAAAGAGGGCATTGATTGTACTGTAATGTTTATTATATTTACATTAGCAGCTGATGGTGAGTGGGAGGCTACAGCAGAAGTGACCCTGTCCACTCTATTTTACTGTTGTTTAAAACCCTTCAGTCATGCTTTCCTCGACTCTTATGATTCCATTACAGAGGCAGTCTTTAGTACTCTGTGGCATTGACTAATGGATAGCCTTTGCTTCCCTGCTAAGTGGAGGCTGGTGTATGATGTGCCTCAGCAGGCCTAGAAATGATAAAGGTAAAGAACTCACAAAGGCCCTTGTGAAAACAGATTCGATGAGTCTCAGCCACAGCCCTGCAGACTGGATCTGGTCCTGTGTGTTTGTGTTATCTGATAGCAGTAGAGAGCTCCTATTCAGCAAGCAGTGTCTTCTGATTCATCTCTGCGCCAGCACACCTGCTGAGGACGGTGATTTCTCAGCCCTTGTGGCTTGGCTGAGCGAAGCTTGATCCACAACCCAAGGGTACTCTGTGAGAGCACGGATCTATGAACAATATTGGCTCTTGTCTGCTAAGAAATTGTAATCATGGGAAAGTATCTTAGATGTGCTACAGTTGAGTTGACCTCCCACATATTTTCTAAAAGGGGAATGAGCCAGCATGTCAGCAGTTAATGCCCCATTAGTTCCATTTCATTTGTACAACATTGCCCCCTAAAGTTTTTTCTGGTGTATCTCCACAGGCCCCCTCGGGGGTCCATGTCAGAGGACAATGCTGTATCACAATATCGTGCAGTGATTTAGCACTACCCGCTCCCAGCAAATTGACCATGGATGCACCCCACCTGTATTACTCTGTCACATTCACTTTGAGAAAAACACGGGGGAACCATGACCCACACACACACACACACACACACACAGAGGGAGATCAGCAGATCCAAGACAGAGAGGTATGCGAACAATGCCAGAGGATGCAAAAAGATTAGTAAGACTGCAATGTAAAATCACGTGTCACCTTGTCCACCCCAAATAACTAGTATGGCACTTTAATAGTGACTGCATGAATTGCCCAATGTTTGCATATTTGAGAAATAAACCCAGTCCTAAATGTATTATGAATATACTGTCTGTAGTAATGTGTGGATCTCCTAGCTTTGGCTGATGAAATGTGAGGTGAGGTGTTTTGTGAGGCTGGGGCGTCCTCTGGTGGCTGGAAGTCGGCGTTATATTTTGACATTTCCGTCTCCGGCAGACATATTGCTTACAGGAGCAAATTCTGGAAAGCTAGGAGAGCGAAAGGATTTAAAAATTGATTTACATCTTCACGACTTGGTACACTCAAACGACATAGGATACAATGGGTAAGCTGTTAGACAGTTTAGGGTACAGATATCCGAAAAGGTTGTGTTGTGTCATCGATACTAAAGACAATAAAATCCTCATACTGTCACTGTTGTTTAGCTAACTAGTTAGCTCATTGGCTAGGTAGCTAATTCAAGTTAACGATACTACGTAGTAGCGCAAGATGCGTCGCTATTTCACACTAGTTCACTTGCTGAAGCTAATCAGCTGTTAAGGTTCAGGGCAGTGTTTGCTATCAGATATCTTACACGCTCAAACGTTACTACCAGCCCGAGAAAACAACCAGCGCCTTTTGTTAGCCAACTTAAGAAAACTTGGCTAATAGCTAACCACGCTAGCACCGCGCTGTAGTGTCTTATCTAATATGATGACTCACATATAACTTAACATAGGTCTATCATTGTCAGATGTTATATCAGATATTGCCTCGCTTATTGGCAAATTCAAATTAACATTCGTCTGTCACCACGAGTCTTGTGTTTCTTTACATCACTGGTGTTGCTAGCGGTAACATTAGCAAGATGTAGAGGCACCAGTGCCGCGCTAGTCATACAGGTTTCTGACGTTATTTATCTTAAGCTGTGTGCTCGGTGGTTGGTGGTGAGGTCAGCTGTGACTTCCCAGTTGACTACCTACGACTTCGAGATAGTAATAAGTTATAATTCATAAGTTGACACAATTTAATAGTCACATGTGTTAGGAAACATTACAGTGCTAGCGTTAGCTTAGCCACGTTAGCGCTGTCGTGTAGCCTTGCTCTTCAAACCCAGTGTCTCACACACACACACACACACACACACTATTTTAAAGCCGTTTGTTCGTTATTGTTATGTTGAATAGTTTGGCAGTAAATTGAAAAGCGATTAGCTGGTAAATTTTGTGTGTATTTAAATCATCAGTGAGCGATAGTTTTTCATATCCGACAGCACACAGTACTCTGGCGTGGAGGCTACATTTCACAGCAGAGGTCCCCATGTTTTTCAGATTACCTTTCTGCACAGGATAATGTTGTTTTTTTTGGGGGGGGGGGTCCCTTCAATTTTTGTGATTTTTAAGTGGCATGACTGGAAATTCTTTAATCTACAAATACAAAGAAAAGAGGCAGGGCCAGCCTTTAGCTAATAGAAAAAACTTGTCCAAACTGTCCAAATCCTGCTTCATTGTGCATGTCAGATGGAAATATTATACACACAGTAATGAAGCTGGACCACAACCAGCATTATATTGCATTTTTGTTACAGGGCTCCCATTACTCACTACCTTAGGTTCTATTAGTTATTTAAGTGTCCTTAGTGCACTGCACACACATTCAAATTTATATTATGAAATTGTTATAAGGTCATGCAGAGAGTTTGGGTAAGATATGTTAATATATCTGCTGCCAACAGAGGGTTTCCATTGGACTGTTGTTGTTTATGGGTAGTGGCAGGAATCTCTGTAGCAGCTAAACCAAAGCACACTCTATTGGTGTGGCTGGATACCGCCCAGGTATAAGTCTTTTTTTTTTCCTGATTTTCCTCTCTCCGTTTTGCTTTTGTCCTCAAAGACGGAGAGCGTCTATCCTGAAAGCTAATGCAGACATGACCTCTGCAGGGCTGTGTTTTCCATCCAGCCTAAAAAGCAAACAGTGCAGTTCACATACAGCAGCTATTCTAACTAATTCTCACATAGAACAACAGAAATTTGAACATCCAGCCACTAACTGTGCCTGTGTGCTGTCCACGCCTGTGGCTTTGCCATCTGGACACATAACACACACATGCAGTAGCTTTTTATGAGGCTTGCTGTGCTAATGTCGTCAAACCATAACATGACCTCAATTCATGCCACTTGTTCAGATATTTAACCTCGGAATTCCCTGCTGTTACAATGGAGGGCTTTTGGCAGAGGAGGTTGGCTCCACCATGCACTGATGGCAGCTTTTAATGTCGTACCTACCTCGCTTTCTCTCCCCTGTAGCCCTGGGTGACTCAGGGTTCTGCCCAGTGCCCTGCTCTGGTGGCATGACTGCACAAATGCTGAGAATGGGCTGTTTGTCCTGTGTGGGCATTTATGCTAACTCTGCGATTTAACTCTATTGAATAAATGTGTTTGTTCTGCCTGCCAGCTGACTGGTTGTTGAAAAGCTTGTGCGTCTGTGTGTATTTTTAGGCTGTGTTGTCCAGTTTCTATGAGCTTGTTTATACAAGTTCTTTTTATATATAGCTCTGTGTACATGTTGTGTCATCATCATGACCTATAATTAGAGCTGTCAAGGGGAAACAAATAGAAACTTTGTCTGTCACATGTCCACTTACTCTTCCCTACACCCGGTGTGCTCATTAAGTTCAATTTGGAAAAAAGCAAATACAGCAGCAGTAGGCAACTATATACATATGTATGCCTTATTGAGTGGTCGGAAGTTTAGAAAGGCAGTCATGAGTTCATTTACCATTTAACACTATTGTAAATCTAACATAATAACTTAAGCTATATTAAAATAAATTTGAAATGTCAAGACTTAATTCAAATGAAAATCCCAAGCTATTTTAACCTTGGTGCACCGCTTTATTTCCTGCTTGTTATTGTTGTGTCTTAATTCTGATGTCTTCCTGTGTCTGTGGCCCATCAGAGCCGTCAGCCAGTCCGGCCAAAGATAACTACAGGATGAACCGCTACAAGAACAAAGCACTGAACCCAGAGGAGATGAGGCGCAGGAGAGAGGAGGAGGGCATCCAACTCAGGAAACAGAAACGAGAACAACAGGTATTATTCCGAGCCTGTCAGTCCTACTCAAAACATTCTTTATCTTTCTGTTTGAAATGATGTCTGTATGTAGTCTACACATATTTGACATATCTGACAATTTTTTTACATTTTATAAAAAATTTAATTACAGCTTTTCAAGAGGAGGAACGTGGATGTCCTCAATGAAGAGGAAGCCATGTTTGAGAGTCCACTGGTGGACTCCTACCTCAGCTCTCCAGTAACAGTGAGTGTCTATTTTCCTGATACCACTCACAACATAACTGAAGAGAGGCTCATATAGGATGATTTTTATTATTATTATTATTATTATTATTATTATTATCATCATCATCTAGTCTCTTTTCCAGCCTGTGTGTGCAGTCTGTGCTGTGTTGAGGGTGCTTGTGCATGTGTTGTTGCAGGAAGGAGTCATCACCAGAGACATGGTCGAGATGCTTTTCTCCGAGGACCCAGAGCTTCAGCTTGCCACAACACAAAAGTTCAGAAAACTACTTTCCAAAGGTATATTTTGTGTACTTGGTAGTGACTGAAAAACTGCGGTGCCAATCATGAGGTCACCATTGAGCAAACAAAAACTTATTCCAGTTTTGTCTCTGTTCATTTCAGAGCCCAACCCACCAATTGATGAAGTTATAAACACACCTGGAGTGGTGGAGAGGTTTGTGGAGTTCTTGAAGAAGAGCGTTAACTACACTCTACAGGTCAGTTCATACACATTGTTTCTCACATCTCATAACACCCTTGTCTGTGGGACAGAGCGGGAGTGTCACGTGAGAAATGCTCAACAAATGTGTGTCACCTGGCATGAAATGAGAAAGTTTGTGACACAACCACCATGTTGAAAACAATAAACAATCACAGCAGGCTTTCTCATGTAACAGCCAAGCAGTATGCTAAAATATGTTTCTGAAAACATTTGAGACGAGAAGTAGACATTACAGTATTAGAATGTTGATTCATTTGTTCAGCGCTGCCTGGATTGACAGACACAAGCAATGATTGAAAGCTGAATTTGAGACTCGTCTGCTCTGATTGGTGTTTTTCTTGGGGTGTGGTGGAATCTCACAAATGCCATTACAGGCATTAACAGAAGGCAGTGGAACCTGATTTTTTTTTGTCTTGTGTACTACTGTCTGGCAATTGTGATTTTTTTTTTTTTTTAATTTTAATTAAAGTTACAAACTGTAGCTTTAAGACATGGAAGAATATGTTTTTTAAAGGGTACATTTTGTGTCCCGGCAGTTTGAAGCCGCTTGGGCACTGACCAACATAGCATCAGGCACATCCATGCAGACTAAGACTGTGATTGTGGCTGGAGCAGTGCCAATCTTCATTGAGCTACTTAACTCAGACTTTGAGGATGTCCAAGAACAGGTAACACATGTGATCCACATGATATATAATGTCCAGTGTTGTCTTGTGCCTTGTTCCGTGTTCTTGTATTTATTGTCCATTGGTAACAAAGGTTTGGTGTGTTATGTTTTTTTTTTTTTTTTTTTTTTCTGCAGGCTGTGTGGGCCCTGGGTAATATTGCGGGAGATAGTGCGGTGTGCAGAGACTATGTGCTCAACTGCGACATCCTTCCACCATTATTAATGTAAGCCTGTCTTCTTCCTCTTCAGAGTGAACACCTTTTCAGATCTCTAGCTTACCTATCATTCTGTATATCTGATACCATCTCATCTGTTGAGCTTTGCTTTCCTTTGTTATTTCAGGCTTTTGACCAAATCCACCAGATTGACTATGACTAGGAATGCAGTATGGGCTCTGTCTAATCTCTGTAGAGGAAAAAACCCTCCTCCTGCATTTGAAAAGGTACCACTTTGCCTCATAAAGTCAACACCAAAAACCACGTGGATCAGGCCAACTACTTTTTAGCTTTACAGTCATGGTCAAAAGTTTACATACACTTGTAAAGAAGATAATGTCATGGCTTTCTTGAGTTTCCAGTTATTTCTACAACTCTGATTTTTCTCTGATAGAGTGATTGGAACAGATTCTTCAAGATAACCTAAAATCATCAGCCCGAAGGTTGGGTCTTGGCACAGTTGGGTGTTCCAACAGCACAATGACCCCAAACACACATCAAAGGTGGTAATAGAATGGCTAAACCAAACTTCATGAATGTTTTTTGTGACAAAGAAGTATCTGTTCCAATCACTCTATCAGAGAAAAATCAGAGTTGTAGAAATAACTGGAAACTCAAAAGCCATGACATTATGTTCTTTACAAGTGGATGTAAACTTTTGACCACGACTGTAAAATGTTTGCTATGTATAGGTGGCTACCAAAGCATGCATCGTGGTTAATAAAGAAATTTAGTACTTCAAACCATAATAACCATCTATATAGCACTGTCTATGGTACCTGTGTTACTGTAGGAAAACAAGAACAGTCACATTCCAATTTTGGTATGGGCTTGGTACCAAAATAACAATGATTTCCCTGATGGTTAATACCACTTGGACATACAGATGCTAGATAAAGCCTGTTTTTGTCAGGGGATTCACTGTCAGTGGTTGCAACAATATTTAAACTGAAGATCAAATGTTGCTGTCCAGGAAAAGGGTTGTAACTTTATAAGATGTCTTCTCTTAATAGCTTCTCTTACCTTTCATGAGAAGGTAATTCAATAACCTAAGCTCTGTTAAAATACTTGCTGAGGTTTAGAGGTGCAGATCCTCTGGTTGAAAGGGATAGAAGTCATGGCTAATATTTACTCCTTATATCACAATAAATCCTAACTCAACCACACTGTGTAGAAACCCTACCCTATTTCTGAACCTACAGTCTCACAACTAACAAATTCCTGAACAGTTTTTACATTTCAGATATAATCTTTGTATTTGTGTCTAAATTCAGTTTTTCAGTAGCGGTGAAGAATAATAATGGTGGTGATAAGAAACAGTATTCTCCTGAAGGTTATCGTTTATATTGCTGAGAAGTAATGCATCCTGTTCATATTTCAGTGACCATGACAAAAATAATCACGTTGTTATGCTTTCAACTGCTAACCCGCTGAACAGTTCGTTGAGCTTGGGTTGATTCTCATTACAGATATGCATTATTTCTGTGCTGTCTAGGTGTCACCCTGTCTGCCAGTACTGTCCAGGCTTTTATTTAGCAGTGACCCAGACTTGCTGGCAGATGCCTGCTGGGCCCTGTCTTACCTCTCGGACGGCCCCAATGACAAGATCCAGGCTGTCATTGATTCTGGCGTCTGCAGGCGCCTTGTAGAACTTCTCATGTAAGTTAAGCCACACTGTTGTTTTTGACATACTAAACGTGGACTGTAAAATATTTTTACTTTGAAACCTCCCTCTCTGCAGGCACACAGACTATAAGGTGGCCTCACCTGCATTGAGAGCTGTAGGAAACATTGTCACTGGAGATGACATCCAAACACAGGTGAAAATATATTCAAATAAAGATGGTTTCATAATTGGTGAAAACACAGGAAAGTTGTTTTCACCACTTTCCCAGCAAACGCTACACCTTTTTTTTTTTTTTTTTTTTTTTTTAATATGAATGTCCTGACAGCTTTTCACCCACTCTGCTGCTGTGTGTAGGTGGTGCTGAACTGCTCAGCCCTACCCTGTCTGCTGCACCTTCTCAGCAGTGCTAAAGAGTCCATCCGCAAAGAGGCATGTTGGACCATCTCAAACATCACAGCTGGAAACCGAGCACAAATACAGGTGACACATCCACACTCAACCTCATTATCTGACACTGTCCTCTAGTAATTCTCTCTGGTTATGGCAGCATAACTCTTTACTCAGGTCATATGTTGTTTTGTAATAATAATATAAATGTCAAAATGAAATCCTTTTTAACAATTTGCTCTTTTGTGAAGAACAAATATTAGTAATCATGCATTAAATGATACATTAAAGTGTTAATTTACAGCATTACACAATATTTTGATATAGACACATCTCAAAGTGTAAAGGACTGGTAAGTCTGTTGGCAATCACATCATTGTACACCAGAAGCATCACAAGCTGCAGAAATCTGTCACTTTTGACAATTATCTTAATTTCAATCATCATATTTACAGTCTTGTTTAGTTATGCAGATCCAGTCCTTTCTGTCTCTCAAGAACCTTGAGTTTGTCATTCATGCTTTCATCACATCCCATCTAGACTGCTATCCGTAAGGCTATGTTCACACATAGCAGGGTATTTTGATAAAAGAATATTTCCTTCCCTCCGTTTTCCAAAATAACATTGTGCACACATCATAGTTTGCAAAAAAAGTTTCCGCTTACATTAGTCCGCATAAATACGCTGTCGAGAGCCATCATAACTATGGCAAGCCACTGAGCGACAGTGTAGGAAGAAGGACAAAGCCATGCAAGCCAATCAGAAGCCTCATCGACAACAACTAACATGAGTGACTTCCTGTTCCTCCGAGCTCTAATACGTCTCTGCTCCTGTACATACAGTAATAGAGGAACTGTATTTGCAAAACACATGAAGTGCTTGCACCAACAGAAATGCCACTCACTTTGTGCTTTTATCCAGTTAATTCCTTGCTGTACATGTCTGAAATGTAATAGTGCTTTTCTCATTTATTGGATTCTATTTTATTTTGCTGTTGTCCTCTTAAGTGTTTTGAAAGATGCTATATGAATAAAACATTATTATTCATCAGTCCTTACGGACCCAATACACGGTATTGCGATAAGATGGGCCATTATTTTTCTACATTCCTTATCACCAGGGTTATGTTTTGTTGCAAAGGTAAGGATCTCATAGATTTGGTGAAACTGCTTTTTGATACATTCCCCTGATTTTTCTTATCTTGCCTTACAGACGGTAATTGATGCCAACATCTTCCCAGTTCTGATTGACATTCTACAGAAAGCAGAGTTCAGGACCAGGAAAGAGGCAGCCTGGGCCATCACTAACGCCACTTCTGGAGGAACACCAGAACAGATCAGGTTAGACTCGATGAGAATGTGAAGTTAATCGTTACTCTGGTTTTATGCATCTCTCTAAATGTATTTACAAGCAACAACAAAATGAGAATTAAATGACGAAATAAAATATCACACTATGAAGTTATCCCACTATCTGTAAATCTTTGAATCATGCTGAGCCTTAGCAACAGGATGATGCAACACACACAAAAGATGTGAATAGAATTAGTCACTATCATTATTATTATTATTATTATTAATATAATAACATTTTTAATCATACAGGGTTCCCGTGGTTCCTTAAGTTTTGAAATTTCTTTCATTAAAATCTGGGTAATTAAGGCCTCAAGTTGTCTTATATTTACCCTAAATTTGCTGTAGGTATTATATTTTCAAATGGTGTGTTTAATGCCAATAGGAAAACAGTTGTAAGCTATTTACTGCAATGTTGCATGTTATTTTGTTCATAAAGTTCACTGTCGTGGAAAATATTGAGTAGTCAATGAGGAAAGAATGGATGCACCCAGGAGCCTCCCGCGGTTGATTAAAGAAGTAACATTTATTGAAGATTCTGATATATCAGGAGGAATATGAACTTTGTCGTGGACAACCATACAGCTGCCAGAGTCCGTTGATATTCCTACCTTCCCCTATGATGCTCAGCCTTATAAACTAACACCCAGTTAAGTACAAATATCTTACCTTACATTACTCTTGAGTAGCATTACAGTCAGGACATGCTCATTCTAAGCTCTGAACTAACAGTGGCGCCTGTCTTGCTGACGCTCCGCCATTGGCCTTATCAAAGGGCCAACGCTGGCAGACTCCTCTGACCTTGGTTACCTAGTCAACTCAGAGATAACTAGCCATCTGTTTTCCTTGAGACACTGTGCTTCAAACCTGCATTCTGGAGCAACAGTTTAAAGATTTAGTGCTGTAAAAGAAACAACACTAGCTCACCCTAGGAACCCCTAAATTTAGAAAAAATCCATAACATTCACATCTTTGTTCTTGAAAGTTGTGAAATTAAAGTTGTAAAAAGCGTATAGAAGCCTTCAGTTTATATCGTCATTGCAAGTGTTAAAGGGCTGAAAAAAAAATAAAAAATGATTATCGGAGATTAATCAGTTACCCTTTTTCCTGCTGAATATCGGCAATGACCTCAAAAACTCCATATTGGTCAAGCCCTAAAATCAATTGATTATTTTCTACCAAAGAAATTGTTATGACATTTTGGGTCTTAAATTTTATTTCTTGAGGTCTTAAAAGATGCAAGAACCCTGTAATATATGATTTGTTGTCTTGCTTTGATTTGCGGGATAGTCAGGATACAGTCATGTTGCCATGAAAGCAGTTACCTGGGATCCATTTTTTTTGCCGATTTGTTTGGTGCAAATCAGCACAATTAAGTCTGCAGAATTAGCTGTTCACGGGTCCTGTTTGCAATAACCCACCTGCATTTTGTGATACTGTTTTTGAAAAACATGAGGATTCTCAGCAAGTTCTTAGGTTTTAAGGAGTGTCCTTTTTTTGTTTAATGTGCATTTATTTGTGATCTCAAGTAAGAGCACTCTATTGTGAATGCAGTTGAAAATGAAACTTTAAGGATCACATCTGAAAATGCTTTGTGTTTGTGCTTGTTATTTAGATATCTGGTGAATCTGGGCTGCATTAAGCCCCTCTGTGATCTGCTGACGGTGATGGACTCTAAGATTGTTCAGGTAGCTCTAAACGGGCTGGAGAACATCCTGAGGCTGGGCGAGCAGGAGGCCAAGCAGGAGAACAGCGGATCAGGAGTTAATCCTTACTGCAGCCTCATCGAAGAAGCCTACGGTACTGTACAAAATGTCCACACAAACACATTACTAGTGACCATGTGTCATAGAGGTGTTTCTGTTTAAGAAGTGCAACATATTAAATGAATTATTGGACATGTTTTATCTCTTTTCATCACTGATTTCGACTTAAACAGTAAGTAAAAGAACAGTCTAAGAATCTCACCAAACAACAGCCAACATTTGATACTTTTTATTTTTTCTTTTTAGAGTAAGTTTGACTTTCTATCTGATAATTAAGCAAATATAGATTGATCTATCGTTACTTGTTTTTCCAGGTCTTGACAAGATAGAGTTCCTCCAGAGCCACGACAACCAGGAGATCTACCAGAAGGCCTTTGATCTAATTGAGCACTACTTCGGGGTGGAGGATGAGGATAACAGTCTAGCCCCTCAGGTGGACCAGGCCAACCAGCAGTTCCTTTTCCCCCAGCAGGAGGCCCCCATGGAGGGTTTCCAGCTATAAGTCAACACCCCTCTTCCCTAAAATACACCATTTACCCCCTCCATACCCCTCCCATCTCATGGAGCACCTTCTTCCCTGATCTGCCACAACCCCCAACTCTCCCATCACCATAAACACACACAGGAAAACTAAAACTGTTCTGCCTATATTAAAAAAAAAAAAAAAACAACAAAAAAAACTTTCTTTCCTCACTTCTTTCAGGGCAGACCCATGTGTTACCTGGCTGAGGGGAGAGCGCCACACACTTAATCATGCTTACTTAGAAGAGCAAGTGATCACCTCATAGCCCAATGTGTGTCTGCCCTGGCTTCAAAATGCACACTCAGACATCTTCCTGCCATTTGAAAGCTCTCATTGGCAGTAACGATGGTGATGGCTTCTTGGTTAGTATCGTTGTATACACTTTCTTTTCCAATGGGACAGGCTCATTTTCAGGACCCATGCAAAGTCCACAGACAAGGGTGCATGAGGTGAAATATGCCTAGCTCTTGATGTCAGTCTGACTTCTTTGTGCAATTTAAAGAAAAAACTAATAACACAACCCAATTTTTGTTATATTATGATTAGTTATTTTCCCCAACACTTATCCGCACCTTTTTTTAAGTGCTTATGTTTTTTTTCTTTTTCACCTGTTTGATTTGCAATCAAGAGACTCTGCATATTTGCAGATGGGCAAAACAATATTGGGTGTATATATTTATATATATCTGTACAGAGGGTTCAGAGGCACAAATGTCCACCCAAAGTCAAGGGTGTTCTTCTGCCTTCTCACAGATGCCCAATCTAAGAGATGAGTTTATTTCCCCTTCTGTCAACATTTTTTTTTTTTTTTTAAGTGAGACAAATTCCAGGGGGGTTGATGTGGGAAGTAGAGTGAGACAACTGTCTGAACCTTGAAATGACTCTGGATGGGATATTAGAAAAGGGACTGGATTTTTTTTTAGAGGCTATGTTTAAAGATCGAGAAAAAAATCCAGTTTTTGAGGGTGGTATAGTTAGAGATCCAATGTTCGTTGTGTGCCGTGTTAATAACAATACAATTATGAAGTGGTCTAACTATTAAAAAAGGCACAGCTGGGGATTTAGGAGCAAAGGTGCCGGCAGCAAACCAAACTTATTTTTTATATTTCAATGAATTCAACAGATTGCAGATGGCTCATTTCTAGTTGTCTGGTTTCGTCAAAGCCCATTAAACAGTAAACAGGTTGCTGCTGGTTAGAGAGGCGCTGTGCACCCCCCCAGCTGTATGCAGTAGGGTTTTTGCATGGTGTTTTTTTCTTACCCTGCGTACAGTCACTGAGTATCCCTGGCCAAACAATTGACATAGAGAGATAGAGAATCCTGTAAGACTATAAAAACAGCAGGAAGTGGGCTACAGCTAATTGGTTTGGTGGTGTTAACAGTGACAGTGCAGTGACGGTGGTGGTGTTTTGTATAGTGGTAGAGTTGATATATAACCTATAGCATTCTATATCACTATATCTTTGAAGGATGGGAATGACAACTTGATGATTTTGCATGGATCCGTTGTGGTTTTGATGTAAATAGCCTCTCCTCTGCCTGGCAAGAAAAGTGCTCCGCTTCTTCGTTCCTGTGAGGGTCTAATAACAATCCAGGTTTGGCTAGGGATACATCTCAAACCAGTGACGAGCCTAATTGCAACCAAAAATTCAAGTATAAATATATATTTGAGTTTTGATGTATTTGCATTATATATCTATATGTATTTACGCACACTTCATGCACACTTGCATACAACACCAGCAGACACTGTACACACACCTCTCACAGATGAGTGGCTAGTAGCAAGTAAAATAGTTTCCATAGTCTTTTGGAGTGGGGAAAAAACTAGTTATTGTTCATTTTATTTTGAAGATTTGCTCTTCTCCAGTGTAGAAAAATGCCATTTTGGCTGTTTTTGGTTTCAGAGTATTTAGTATATTTTCTTTATTTATAAAAGTGTTGGTTTGGTTTTATTCAAGATTTAAAATTTTGTTTCTGTTTTAATTGAGACAATGAGAATTAATTTTTTTTCCTCAAATTCTTAAGTGATTCGTTGCACACACAGGTCTCATGGAAACTTTTTATTTTGTTTCTAGCCACGTGACTTATGGTTTAAATTAGCCTGGTCAACACTGATCTTAGGTCAGCTCTACCTGTGAACGAAGCTGATCTTGGATCTGTGTTAAGGCTTTGATGGAGCAGAACTGTGGTCGTGTGATGTTTGACTGACAGGCACTGTGTGAGGAAGAGGTGGATTGACTCTATGACTATGTCCCTGCTTCTGAGTTTGGGAGCCCCTGTTCTGTGGATTACTGAAGCAGCACTAATGTTAAATCATGGAACTGTGGACAGAATTATGTTCCCCTCAAAAATAATGTGATGGATTAGGACTTCTCTGAATCAAAAACAATATCCTTTCATATGATAGGACTTCTTTTTGGATCGACAGGCGTAGGTTTTTCCATTTGGTTTCTTTCATTGTGACATTTTTACATAAGCCTTGAACTCCCTTTGACAGTTCAGAATATTATAGTATGTGGGGTTTATTATTGCATGCCAGGGTTTAAGCATTATATATTAGAGAGGCTCTTGTGAGTTTGAGATGTTATCCACAGAACATGTGTGCTCCCAGTAGACATAAGAGTTCTAATGAATAATTGAGCATCAAGAACTTGCCTCTACATGACAGATTTGTAGAGCAGCATTCATAACTGAAGTCTTCGATTTCATGGCCAATTCTGTGCTTTGCCTACAAATAATGCCAGAATTGCAATGTTTAAAAAAAAAAATCTGTGCATCAACCAGGAGAAATATTTATATTTCTGAAAAATGAAAATGCACTCCTATTCACAAAAGTGCCAATCCGACCAACAAAGACTGGAGATTCTTGTGTCTTTCTTTGACTTACAGATTTTTTTTCTTTATACCTTTTATTTACTTGAATGTGCACACATTTTGTGCAGAACATTGCTGCTCTATTTTCCTTATCTTTAAAGTTACATTATTTGCCATTGTTTCTTTGGACAAGTGGTATACATTACTGTGGGCGCCTACATAAGGAATTGAATTAAGGCAGTGTAATTCTCTGAGGGGGTTACTTGAGTAATTGCGTAAAACTGGTCTTTCCAGCTTCTTGTTGTACATTGGCGTGATGATCCCCATTATTACAGTCTTCAAATGATTTTCACTGTGCACAACTAAACTGCAGATGCTTTGGGAATCAAAGAAGTAGAGTGTGATATTGAGCGTTTTCTTGAGTTCACAGCCTGCAGACAGACCCTCTTTGAGCTGAAATGTTGTAATACTTAGATGTGGCTCATGATGCAAATGGTGGAAACTTGAGTGACGATCATAGCAGACAACTGCAGGTATTAACCTTATTGTCATAGTTTACCAAAGTTCTGTCATCCTGAAGGCTGGTTGATTTTCTCGATGTCTTGTTTTCAATATTAAATTCATGTAATTGACTTGTGTTGATCCAGTCAGTATGACTGAGAGATTGCGTCAGGCCATTTAGAACTTACTTCTTTTCATTAGAAGCTGCAAAAGCTCAGTCCCTCTCTTCTTGTTTTTTTTTTTCCCTCAAGTTCAAGTGCTGTTTAGGGAGTTAGAAAATCTGCAAAATAACCCTGAAGACTGCAATACATATTGTCCAAAATCAGGCACCCCAGAGGCAAAGATCCACCAACAAACTGCTCTCAAAGGTGACGCTCCTTCCACTGGGTGGAGCTAGCAGAGGCAACTACTTGACATTTTTCTAAGATAAAATCTGGGATTCAGAAATTGTGCAGTGATTTACATTAAAAAGTATTATAAGTTAAACTATATGTATGTTCTGATACATTGACAAGGATTCAGATGCAATTCTAATCACTTCTGAGAAGTGGAGAAAAAGCCTCATTAGAACATGTCACAGAAAAAAAAGACAAAGTAGGAGGTGAGGATACAAGCCTTTTCTGCTTTTCTTCATCCTTTCCTAATCAGGATATTCTGGGCTATATTTTTGGATAATGGTGTTTAGAGTAAAGGTTTGTCCTAGTCAGGCTGCATGATCAGGACCCTTGTTATCTATAGGGGAATGAACAGACGTCACTAAATATCTCAAATCTGACTTGTCTTCCGTCCTAGAAGCTGTTCATGTCTATATCAAAATCTAAAGCCATGCTTGGCTTGGTCAAGTAATGTTGTCTATACTACAAATGTTTACAATGCTACATGTTTGTAAAATACTTTTCATATGCCATCACTGACCAGTTCTGATGTATTCTCTGCTCTGGTCCTCTCATTTCTTTTACATGTATTTATTTTCTCTATTCTTGTTAATGATTTTTCATCTGCTCAAAATTACCCATCTTAAACTGTGACCTGACTTGACTTTACCGACGGTATGAATGAGTGACGAGAAACTTATACACTTCAGCTGAACATGACACACAAACATGAACATGAAAAAATGCATATAGGAAACAGCAACAATATTAAAAATGTAAAGGAAAATATATTGAATTTAAAGTTGTTCAGTGGAAATACTGTACAAAACAAATAAAATTATGTTGCAACCCTTCAACGCTAATGTTTCTTCTTTCATCACTGGTATGCATTGTGAAGTAATGTCACAACATGTGCTGCCCTAGGAAAAAATGTCTTTATTTCAAGATGGAAACCTCCTTAATGAAAGTGAACATTTTTGTAGATGTTTCATTTGGAGAATTTAACCATACATCTTGTCTTATATACCAGAACTTATATGAAATGACTTAACCCATGAAATGTTTTAGAGGACATATCTCCTGTTGAAATAACAACATGCCAACATATGTAGTTCAGAAATGTTTTCTCATTTCATACCAGAAAATGTGCACATTTTATAAGATGTGATGCACATGACTAAATATTTTAGTCCATGAATTCCCCAAAAAAATGCATTGCATTTCTTTTCCCAGTGTTCTTCTTTATTTTTTATTTTCATTTTAACAGGTACACAAACAATTATACCAAAAGGCTAGGACAGTATCAAGAAAGACAGAACTAAGAGACAAAAAATCAGCTTGTGGCACCTAACAATCCCATTTTCCCAGTGCCATACTGTGCCTCCAGTATCATGTCAGATATAGAATAGGCCTTAATTTAAATACTGCTGTGAACATGTAATTCAGCTGATATTTTTTTTTATTATTATTTTAAGACTAACTAAAAAAGGCCCTTCATTTTGTTGCTTCGCCACCCATCTTTGTAGTTCCTCCAATGTTCTCCAGATGTCGACAAAGTTGGGATTTAAACCTCCGTTAAAAACTACAAAAAAGAAGAAGAAGATCCAGCGTTATGACCGGAAGTCGTTTTTTTCTGGCTCACGCTGTTCCTTATTGCATTGCTGAGGATATCTGTTGTTGACATTCACATATTTCCTTCTTGAGTCTGAAGGTAAACAATTCCTTAATAGCAGATAAGGCGAAATGTAATTTAGGGCTAACTACATGTGCCTGTGTCTGTAGAGGTTTGTGTCCTGTATTCGTGAGCCACCGTTGGCTAACTGGTAGTTGTGTAAGCTAATTTAGCCGCATCTGGCGGCTAGCGAGTGCTACCAGGTGCTAGCTACCGTAATGTGAGAGCTCAATAGCAAGGGGTTAACCGAAAGCTAGTGAGGGTATACTTGATAGGAAATTTAGCTCAAACCTGCCATGACAATTGTAAGTAGTACATATGTCAAAATAAAACGAGCGTTATTAAAAGGAACAGTGTGATTTTATAACATGAGGGTTCATTATCGAGGTGACTACCTTGCAGAAAGATTTTACAAATTTCAGAAGTTAGCTAACGTTACAAGTCTGGCGGTTAAACACATAATGTTACGTATTACCAGATTCAGTATTTTGCGACTTACTAACAACCATGCATCAGTCCAGCTCTGACCATACTTACAAAGCAGCTATTACATTTTAGTATGTGCCAAAACGTGCCCGTTGCTAACGTTAATAACAGTTAGCAAACTGAGCTACTCTTCATGTTGATAATCATGGTCATATTTCACCGGCAATTGTACGTGTTTAATGCACTGAATTAGCTGAATGTGTCCCTGTGTCATTTTGAAATTGTATTTAGGTATCATTGTTTTCTGACTTGTAACAGATACCAGATATGAAAAATCAAGACGTTGAAGAATCTGCTACCCAGGGCAGTGAGGATGCCCCACCTGCAACAGGAGGAATGGAGTCACCTGCAGCTGCAAAAGACAGTGTGGACAGCAACAGCCCTAAAGAGTCTGAACCACAGACGCCACAGACAGACACACCACCACAAAGCGACATGGTGGGAAGTGAAGGTAAAGTTGTTTAATTACAGAAACTATTAGCTGAGATATTCATTTCTTCAGTCAACTACATTAACTGTCTGCACTGATTGGATGTCCATATAGAAAAAGCCTAATTTCTGTAGCTGTTCAGAAGGTTGCTGAAGATAAACAGCAGAGACTGTATATGTTGTTGACCATCTGCAAATCAGGTCAGGACTTTAGTATCATTTAATCCTCACTAATTGGTTCTTTCTGGGGATGCATATAGCTCAACAAAGACACTGGTAAATTATGTGTCCTGCTGCTTTGGAAAAAAAGCTGTGTATCACATTGTTGATGTTATATCAGAAGTGAACAATGGTAACGTAAAAGAATCCAATACATGTAAAACTTCTGTGTGTGATTTCTTACGTCACAAGAATGCATCTTAACCATTGTGGGTTACTGTGTAAAAAAAAAAAAAAAACTAAATGTCTTTGCAGCTGCACTGCAAGTGCCTCAACTTTTTGCTAATCTGAGTCCATTCTCCCTTCACTGTGTCTAGCTGCAGAAGCAGCGCTTTCTCAGTGTGACATGGCTGAGGAGTTGAGCCGGCAGCTGGAGGACATCCTCAGCACCTACTGCCGAGAAACCATGTCAGACGACGCCAGCTCCATGCCCAATGGCCAGTCACACAGCTTAGAACTCAATGGCCTGACCGATGAGAGGAGGGACGGCAAATCAGAGGGCAAAGTCAATGGAGCTGGCAACGGAGTGGAGAAGGAGCAAAAGAAGACTCAGGAGAAAAAGAAAGTGAAGGGTCTGGGTAAGTACTAACATACTCTTTATTTTCATAGATTTGATTTACGCATCAAACAGGCTCTCTGATTCTGTCCTGTCTCTGTTTTCTTTGTTGATGCAGGCAAAGAAATCACTGTTCTCATGCAGACTCTGAACACACTGAGCACCCCAGAGGAAAAACTCGCAGGCCTCTGTAAGAAGTATGCCGAACTGGTGAGTGTTTCCACAAATGGTATTTCTTTTTCTTCTGTAGTCTATAAAGTTGTTTTTTAAATGGATTATAAAACATTTTAGTGTGGATATAAATTATTAAGATTTTCTTTCCCTCCTGCTCTGGGTAGAACATATTTTCATAATTGTCTGAAATTTTAATCAAGTCCATCAAAGCCAGTAGTTACCAAAACTCATCTGTGAAATTATCTTTCACTCTCAGACGTTACTGTGGTTTTATTATTTTTTTTTTCCACTCAGCTTGGCATTCAATGCTGCCAAACATCTGAAAGACTCATAAATATTCTTTGAATCACATAAATAGACTTGATAGAAATCACCAGCTGCTGTCTTATTTAGAAACACATTCTTCAATCCAAATGTGGCTTAAAATGTGAAATTCTGGTTAAAAATATCAAAACATCTTCGTTTGCCCCCAGAGTTAAGATGCATAGTTGGTCAATGGACTTCTATGGAAATGAGGAGTGTACTTCAAGGTGATACAGCAGTCATTGACAGTGAGAGTGATAAACAGTGGTGCAATGCAGAGCTCTGTCTTATGACCTCACTCCATGCTCGGGTGTCCTGTAGCGATTTGCAGCTCTAATGAGGGGCTCAGATTATCTGTTGGGCTTGTGTGCTGCAGGAAGTTGTGTGGTGTATTGACTGGGTGTGTTTTTAAAGTTACATGCACAAACACACAATCTGTTGGAAGTGTGCAAGCTGGAGATAGCTAATGAGTGTGATTTGGCAGTGTGTCAGAGGAGCTGATAGATGAAGCTGATTGGTCTGCAGTGATGTTACTAGGTGTAAGTAGAAGAAAAGTCTCTGTGTTGTTTCAGCATCATGGATACATGTGCTGTAGTCACATTACAAAGGATGCAGTGTTAGTCCTATAGGTTTTAACTAGCTTGTTAGAAGCAGTTTACTACATATAATTTGTATGGTTTCAATATTACTGTATCTCTGACCCCAAACAGATCAATATATTTTAACTCTGACAAGTAATAAACAGATAGAATCATATCAATGGATCAGACTGTTTTGTGAGGCATCCTTTTAAAAACAGGACAATATCAGCTGGCAATGAAAGTCTTATCTTGTTTGACAGTGGAACACCTCAAAACGCATTTGTGTTTGTGTGATAGCTGGAAGAGCACCGTAACACCCAGAAGCAGATGCGAGTGCTGCAGAAGAAGCAGAACCAGCTGGTCCAGGAGAAGGACAACCTGAGGAATGAACACAGCAAGGCCATCCTGGCTCGCAGCAAACTGGAGAGTCTCTGCAGAGAACTGCAGAGGCACAACCGCACACTCAAGGTACGAACACAGGACCACGATCATGAACATAAACTCCTAACTGCTGTATTGATTCAATAAATTTTTCCCCGGAACCATAGCCTCTCTGAGGCCCAGCTTCTGTTTATTTTAAATTTCATATCTTCTATGGAGAATACAGTGATGTTTATATTTTACATAGAAGGATCAATTATAAAACAGTTTTTTTTTTAAATTCTACCAAACTGTAGAGGAGCGCATAACATTATGTGCATTAAGATGATGATTCTGAGGTGGAAGCAGGCAACACAACTTGAACAAGCCTCTACATCTTCCACTTGTGTCCATCTGCAGGAGGAGGGGATGCAGAGAACACGACTGGAGGAGGAGAAAAGGAAAGAAGTCACCTCCCATTTCCAGGTGACACTGAATGACATCCAGGCTCAGATGGAGCAGCACAACGAGAGGAACGCCAGCCTTCGCCAAGAGAACACAGAGCTGGCTGAGAAACTGAAGAAACTCTATGAACAGTACAAATTACGAGGAGAGGTTTGTGTGTTGTTTTCTGTACAACTGCATGTTTTAAGTGCAGGATGTGAGTTCTCTTAAATTTCAAGCTGCAACTGGAATGTCTCACGGTCATGTCAGTTTTCCAAATGTTTACTGGCTGTCTGACAGGTTTTTCTTTATTTTCCTGACCTTATGAACCCCCACACCAGCACATAGACAAAGTGGTAAAGCACAAAGACCTGCAGCACCAGCTGGTGGACGCCAAACTGCAGCAGGCCCAGGAGCTGCTGAAGGAGTCAGATGAACGCCACGACAGAGAGAAACACTTTGTAATTATACACAGAACAGACTTTCACACATTAACAAAAATACAAGAAAACACAATGATTATGTTGCTTCCTGTTTTTATACGTAAATATATTTTCCCTTGTCTCCTCAGCTGCTGAAAGAAGCAGTAGAGTCTCAAAGGATGTGCGAGCTGATGAAGCAGCAGGAAGTTCATCTTAAACAGCAGGTTTCCCCATCAGTCTTTGCTCTTTACCTTTTAGTAGCATGACTGTGATTGGACCCTAATGTGATCAAACCTGTTGTGTTGTTGTCCAGCTCTCATTGTACACGGAGAAGTTTGAAGAGTTTCAGACCACTTTGTCCAAGAGCAATGAGGTCTTCACCACATTCAAGCAAGAGATGGAGAAGGTGATGTCTTAGTGTTACTATGAGGGTATGAGGTGGAGACAGGAAAATTGTAGTAACCTTTTTGCTGGGTGTGACAGTCGTGTTTACTTTGTGTAACAGATGACTAAAAAGATCAAAAAACTGGAGAAGGAGACAGCCATGTATCGGTCCAGGTGGGAGAGCAGCAACAAGGCTCTTTTGGAGATGGCAGAAGAGGTAATTTTACACATTTAGGGCTGTTTTAATTCTGGTCTTCTAGCATCAGGTATCTCATGAACGGTTCTAACTAACAATTAATTATCTCTGATGACGGGAAACCAATCAAAAAAAAGCCCAACAGTTTCAGACAAACCATAATTTTTTGTTAGGTGATTGTTAGGATGTGCTTTGTGTATTTATGTTTATATGGGCGTGTTCTACAGAAATCTGTGCGGGACCGCGAGTTTGAGGCACTTCAGGGTAAAGTTCAGCGGCTTGAGAAGCTGCGGCGGGCACTAAAAGTGGAGCGCAACGAGCTCAACAAGAAGGTTCAGAACCTCAGTGGTCAGGACATTGGCACAGCAGGAGCCCCCAGCTCTGACCCGGGGAGCGATTCCCCCTCTCCTCCACCTACAGACTCCCTGCTGGAGCCCAGCAGCCACCCTGTCCCAGACACCATCCCCTGCTCCCAGTCCTGCCACTGTGACACAGAAACCCTGCTAGAAGAGGCAAAGGCTCTGCCCGTCACGGCACAGGAATGAAGCAACGCTTTACCCCTCCAGCAGTCCACCAATATAACAACAAGCCAGCAGCCTGCAAGCCACTACTCCTGTGCTGGATGAGGCTGATGTGCAACACTGAAGCAGATCAGATTACAAGGTTAACTTGTGTCCTCCCAGCATGCTCTTACTGTGCCTAATCTGTCAGTTCATTTACATGCACACTAGCTACTGTGAATATAAACCGTTTTAGTACAGTATTTACATGGTTCACAATAACCTAACTTCCACAAATAGTCAGAAGAGCATGATCTATTTATTAGATGAGTTAATTTCCACCGGTAGGCTTTATGAAACTTGTTTTTCAAGTTGATAAATACATGAATTTATCAGTAATATTTTCCCATTTTTTTGTGACAAGAATGTGTCGCACATGCTGCTGTTTGTGTACATAAACATGGATTTCAGTCCACAACCTGCACTGGATCAGAATGCTGAAAGAGAGATCAGCAGTAATGTTAAGTTTTCCAGCTCTTAACCTTAACTTGACAGTGAAAACTCTGTTTATATGACAGCTGCAACAGTCTGAACTCTTCATGCTGTTAGTGTGCATGTAAATGCACAGACTGCCTGTGTGTTACACCATTATACTACACATTCCTTCAAACACAGTACTGCTTGGGATGACACAAGCCAAGCAGGTAAATGACAAGAGGTGTGTGTGTGTGTGCGTGTGTGTGTAGGCCACTTATTGTAATTTAATGTTTCCTTTCAGGTGAAGTCTTAACAGGGATGTGATGCAAATATTTTCTACAGCCAGTACAGTTCTTAATAATATAGAATTCTGTGTAATTATTGAAGGAAGTTTCTTTAATTTCTTTACTTTTTTTCAAGCTTTTCAGTTCTCGCTCGTAGGCTGTTTAGGGAAATGTTTCTGTTTTCTCATTTGCATCACACCACTTCATTTACGCAGTGTTTGATTATGCGGTCTGTATTTATTGTTTAAAGCATAATCTCTCATATTTTGAAATGTACTGTACACATCTTCAAGAGCACCACTATAAATCTGATTATTTTTTACTGATTTAGAAAATGTGTAAAGGTGTTATTTTTATCACCAGCTTTTCATTCCTAAGTTCAGTTACTTCTACTTATTTCTCAGTCTGCCTATAACTGAGTAATGATGACCACTTGAATTTTTTTTGTGCATTGGTGTATATGATGTGTGTGTGTGCGTGTGGCTTCCGTGGCAATGATTGTCTCCTCCCAGCCCTGGTAGTTGCAGTAGCTTGTAATCAGGTTTTACCCAGAGAATGTTCAAAGACCTCTATGCAACGCTTGCCTCTTGGTTTTATTCTGTGGCAGTCTCAACTGTCAAGCACTTAGCTGAGAATGTATATTCATCGTCTCCACTGTCCTGCATGGATGTATTGTATAAACAGACAACATAATCTCACAGCAGAACTTTATTTTTGCTTAGGTTGGAACCTTGTTTGTTGCCTCTCCATTGCTGTTTGACATTGAAATGTAATATTGTGCATCTCTGGGATGCTTTTTCAAGGTGCAGTGACTGAGCAGAGAATAAGGAAGAAAAATGAGGAAAAAATGTTATTGGACCTCTGAATTGAAGTTTGGTTGCCTCACATTTCTCTTCAGATATTCTGATGTTCTACTTGATATGTAGCATTGGTAACAAGGTGTCAACTTAAATAGAAATGGCTAACCTAATTTCTTGCGTTGTCCCACAGGACAGGTTCATTGTACATCTGGTACTGTGGTGGATGTGGAGGTTCATTGACCATGAGAAGGAACCAAAGATGTTTCCTTGTTTTGTCTTTTGCAGTACTTTTATCTGGCCCTCTGTATATTTTGTTTCTTGTTAAATAAAAGATGTAACTATACATTTATATTGTGGGTTGATTTACCTTGTTGGGTTATTTGGAAAGGATCAAAACACTGTTCATTTTACTCCTATTGATAATCTGTCAGGGATTCTCATTCTCACAAAAAAACACAACCTCATTTATAGATAAGAGATGAGATAATCCTTTGTTAGTCCCACAAGTGAGGAAAATTGCATCGTTAAAGCAGCAAAGTGGATAGTGCAGCATAACAAAATAAGGATAAGAACATCAGGAGATTAGGGTTTTTCCAGCCGAATGGAAAAACTAAGACATCTTACATGGGAATAAGGGATAATCAAGGCATCACATATACAACTTAAGTTAACACAGTGGACCGACCAGTGTAAATGGTATAGATGAATAAATAACAGCTAAATAACAGTGGTATTGCGCATAAATAGAAAAAAAGATGTATATTAAAGCAGCAGGAAGGACTGGCGGTATCTCTCCTTCACACACCGAGAATGGAGCAGCCTCTCACTGAAGGAGCTGCTCAGTGTTGCCAGACTCTGGTGGCATCAGTCATCTATGGAGTGGTCTGCAGGGCGAGCAGCCTCTCATCCAGGGACAGGAGGAGACTGGACAGACTTGTGAGGAAGGCCAGCTCTGTACTGGGATGTCCTTTGGACTCATTTGAGGTGGTGGGAGACAGGAGAATGGTGGCTAAGCTATCATCCCTGCTGGGCAACACCTCCGAAACCCTGTAGGACACATAGAAGGTCCTTCGGACTGACCCCTGCACCCCAAAAGACCTCAGTCTCCTGAGCAGGAAGAGTCTGCTCTGACCTTTCTTAAATGGAGCGTAAATAGACCCCGTTTACAAATGTTACTTTTTTGTTCATACTATTTTGTAATAACATATTGCGTGCTTTACCTTTAATCAATTAATATCTCCTTTAATCCTGTGAAACTTTTAAGGTAAATTGTATGCTAGAGTGGAGTTATACCGATAGAGGGCGCACTAATGCTCTACCGTCGTTCTCTAAAGGAAGTACGTCATCTTCCTTTTCCGCCGCGGCTCCGGCGCCTTAAACACGAGTGTTCATCTTTTCTCTCATTACGGGAGGAGTAGTGAATATACTGAACTGATTGGCAACACTTATCTGACAGAAATGGTTAGTATACTCCTTAATTACGATCTGCTAGGAGTTGTATCCTCCCCAGAATAATGCACGTCGTCCTTATTCGATCGTTAGCATCGGTTTAGCTAGCATATCCACCTAGCTAATGTTAGCTTTCATTTTAACTCATGCTAATGTAGATGCTAGCTACTGTTAGGCGCTTGATGTGTCTGATGCAAGGTGTTTCACTAGTCCCCATACAGCTGGTAGAACTGGAGTACTTTGTGTGAAGTTTAACAGCTTAACAGGTTTAACGTTTACTCCATTAAAACGTCGTAATACTGAAAAGTGGTTAGCTGCTTAACAAGACATAACATTATGCCATGCTATTAGTTGCCGAATGTTTACAACGTATGGCTGTTTTTAATTAGAGAAGACTGCCTAAATGCTGATTTATACTTTCCTTCACAGAAACCCATCCTGCTCCAGGGCCACGAGAGGTCCATCACTCAAATCAAGTACAACAGAGAAGGAGACCTGCTCTTCTCTGTAGCTAAAGACACTGTGAGATGATAGAAACTAGCTTAAATATACCCTTTTGCTGTCATGTTACTTCACCTGCAAGTTCGTTTGATTTTAACGTATTTTGTACACATTGTTGTTGTTTCTCCTTGTAGGTAGCCAACGTGTGGTATTCAGTCAATGGCGAGAGGCTTGGCACCTACAATGGGCACACAGGAGCTGTGTGGTGTGTTGACTGCGACTGTATCCTCTGTCAAATATGGTCTCCCATGTTTGTTTTGTTCTTCTTTTTTTTTTTTTTTTTTTAAAAAAAGAGACATGCTTTTCGATCTGTATTCATGTGATAGTCTTGTTGTCAGACATGCTGTGCTCCTTAACTTGTCTAGGGGACACAAAAAACGTATTGACAGGATCAGCAGACAACAGCTGCCGATTATGGGACTGTGAGACCGGTATGCAAAAACAAGTTGCACTCTTGAATGAAGTGTGTGTGTTTGCCAGTATTATCAGTTAATGGTTAGACGGTCCTACTCATCAGTAGTTTGTTGAGACTGTCGATCCTACATGTGATCCTCACAGGTAAACAACTGGCCCTGCTCAACACAAACTCTGCTGTGAGAACGTGTGGCTTTGACTTCAGCGGCAACATCATCATGTTCTCCACAGACAAGCAGATGGGGTACCAGTGCTTCCTGAACTTCTTTGACCTGAGGGATCCACAACAGATAGGTACACAACACACAGCATACGCAAAAAAGTCTCAGTTTGTTCGGTTCGTCCATCAGATGCAAGTGCAGATGGGTTAATTATGTTGAAATTTTAGATTAATTATGATGATGGATTAATCCGCGTTAACGCGCTAATTTCAACAGCCCTAGTATTTAACAAAGTAATGAGAGCACAAGACACGGTAAGAATAGCCAGTGACAATTAGACCATAATACTTAAATTAAGACTTTTTGCAGTAGAGTGAGTGAGTGTCTCCTTCTGTCTCTGCAGAAGACAACCAGCCCTACCTGTCCATACCTTGCAGTGACCACAAGATTACCAGTGCGGTGTGGGGACCACTGGGGGAGTTTGTCATTGCTGGCCATGAGAACGGAGAGTTCAACCAGTTCAGTGCCAAGGTAGGACAAACACTTTCTGTCTGCAAATGTAACAAACTGTGTTCATGTGGCACTGGCTGCTAGTAAGAAATCTGATATTGGTTATGGAGCCCAAAATAATGGAGTATAAGTTGTTGAGCAAATAAATTTAATTGATTAAATATATTAAGTGCCAGCTGTTTATAAGTGCCTTGTGCCAGGGTTTTGCCCAATTTTCAGTCATATTTCTAGACCCACAGAATATTTTGTATCATGTTTCTGTAAACACAGAGACATGATACGGAGTAGTTCAAATGGAAGAAGAGTCATGCTATTTCATCATGGAAAAAAATGTTTGTTTTTACATTGTTCCGCTCTTGTTTTATCTAGAGGAGAGCAGAGGCCACTTTCACCAAAAATGCCACTTTTTGTACAGAATCCGTTTGTTTTGCTCTCTAAACACGATCACTCCACTTGCTTTGATTGCTGTGGCGCATGTTAACTCTTTATGGCCCGGCTACAAATCACAGAAGCCCCGACATTACTCACAGGCTATGGCAGACTGATCAGCGACCAGCTGCAAAAAAAAAACAAAACACATTAACGGAGTATTACGTCAATGGCACTCAAAGAGTTAATATGAGTCAAAGTTGGCTTAAAGAGAATGTGTTTTTTATTCAGAATCTTCAAAGTTAAATGTTGTGACTGTGTTATTTTTGGGCAGTCAGGAGAGATCCTGAAGAAGGCAAAGGAGCACACCAAGCAGATTAATGACATCCAGACATCAGTGGATCTCACTATGTTCATCAGTGCCTCCAAGGACAACACCGCCAAAGTAAGTCATGTCAAACTTTATTTGTATAGTATGTTTAAAACAAAAACAACAACCCGTGTTGACCATGCACATAATATCAAGAAATACACAGCTGTTGTATTATGAAAAGAAAAAAAATGATTGTTTACTCTCTTGGCTGTTTGACTCAGCTGCCTGATGATCAATCCTGTCTCCTCTCAGCTGTTTGACTCAACTTCGCTGGATCACATCAAGACTTTCAAGACAGAGAGACCCGTCAACTCTGCTGCCATCTCCCCCATTATGGATCATGTATGTGATGACTTGCGCTGTAAAACGAGTAAAAGCTGTGTATCATGACTATTTACTTTACATATTTCTTTTATTACTGAGATTTGGGCCACATTTGCATGTAATGAGAACTGTTTTTTCCCCACGACACAGATCTGAGCCACTTGAATATGTCATCCTAAATCCAATATATATCCATTCACTTGCAATGAAACTGCCATCACTCAGCATCCACTATCAGAGCATCCTGTTGAAACTTGAAATGTAATTCTTCACTCAGTAGAGCTCCTAATAAATCAACTGTCAGAAAATGTCTATGGCAGACATTTTTTTTATCTGGGAAATATCACATTTAATGAGTGTATCAAATGATCGACATGGGTCACTTCAAATGTGAACAGTTGAGGCAGAAACATTGGCAACCAATCGAATTGAGCACGAAGCCCTGCACTGTGAATGTAGCCTGGGCTTTTTCAAAGGCAAATTTTAACTTGTCACTAACTTTCAGGTGGTGATGGGAGGTGGACAAGAGGCCATGGAGGTCACCACTACCTCGACCAGGATCGGCAAGTTTGAGGCCAGGTGAGTTCAAGTGTACCTGAGATCCACTGCGGAGGTGAAGAAGGTACCTCCTTCAACTTTCACATAACTAAACTGGTTTCTTCTTCACCCTCAGGTTCTTCCATGCAGCCTATGAAGAGGAGTTTGGCAGGGTCAAAGGTCATTTTGGCCCCATCAACTGTGTAGCATTCCACCCTGATGGCAAGAGGTGAGAGACGCTGAGGAAATACTGACCTCAAATGCAACCCTGTCTCCCACAAAAGTACATTCCAGATAGTTGACGCAAAACTAAAAGGAAATATCACGATACATTTTAGAAAAATGTGTCAATGTGGTGTAAAATAATTTAACAGAATTAAAGTGCTACAAAACTACTTGGTTAGTTTTAATTTAAAAAAAAACAAAACATGGCCATCAGGTGTTTCTGATACAGAAGAAAAACATCTGTAACAATCAGTTTCCTTCATAAACATGTGTAAGACAGCATAACTTATTTGTGTAGGAAGGTAATTTTAAGGAGACAGTGCTGTACAATGGAAAGTAGTCTGGTTAGTGTCACTAACATTTTTGTTGCTCATTGCTTACAGTTACAGCAGTGGAGGAGAGGACGGATACGTGAGGATTCACTACTTTGACCCACAGTACTTTGACTTTGAACTGGAGGCATAAGCAGTCAGGCTCCTTCAGCACACTCTGTCCAGCCAGGAAGAACAGACTCAAGTACAGTTACAGTCTACTAACCACCTCGCCTCATTGCCTTCATCTGAACACTTTGGTAATCTGTATACCTCCTTCAGATTACTTCAGATAAAGGTAAGGGGGTCAGATGAGGTGACTGCATCTCAGTGAAGAGAGCTTTTCTGCTATTTTTGTTGAACAAAGTTCTCTGTCATCTCTTGGAAACTGTCTTGGTAGGATTGGAAGCAGTTTTTGTACCCTGGATCTGTGGATTGTGACTGGACTTCAAAATCCATACTGCCTGATTCCCCAAATCTATTTAATCTGATTCTGCAGTACATTTTCTGGTCCTCCATTCCACCTCAAGTCACCATAAAACTACCAAATTCAAATTGCGTCTGTGTGATATTTGCAACTGGTAAGTCATTCACCACGTGTTGTGTGATGCGTCCTCAAACAACAGCCAACTAGAATTAGGCCTACCTCAAGCCATGATTTAACCATACTATTCAGTTTGCATCCTCATCTCTCCAAGATGACCTATTACATATTTGTGTGAAAAATTTTTTTTAGTACCAGCCTTTGATCATCAAAATCTAATCAGTTCAGCGTTACGGTCAAGATGTTTGAATCAGATGGAATTTAAGTTTCCTCCATGTCTTCCAGATATTGCATTCATAAAAAATGGATGGATAATGCAAAATCATAGTGAAGAATAAAGATATAATTGCAGTTAAAGTGTTTTTTTTTTGGTGCATAAATTGTGAACTCGTGAGGGGGAAAAAAAGGACGCTCCATTTTCTTTATTTTTTTTTTTATTACAAAGTTATGATAATGCACATTTCACAAGGATAAAAGTCCAAAACAACCACATGTAGAGGGGCCATCTGCTCACTCCACTGTTGTGAATAATAGTACAAAATATCTAAAACAGGTCACTCACTTCCAAATGTAAGCCTCTTCAGAAGGTCACAACCATTCATACCTCAACATAAAAAAAAATGCGGAGAAAGAAAACACTGACCAGATATTCATAAGGAGGTTAAAGGGTCTGTTCAAGAATTAAAATAAGTTACTGAGCAGAGGTCAGAGCATGTCTGGGCAAAGGGAGCAATATGTACACACTAAAAGGCAAGATCAGTCTTAAC
Organism: Synanceia verrucosa; assembly: GCA_029721515.1. NCBI lineage: Eukaryota > Metazoa > Chordata > Actinopteri > Perciformes > Synanceiidae > Synanceia > Synanceia verrucosa. The sequence goes on along the minus strand of CM056567.1, from coordinate 10,446,962 downwards.
ATGCATTCACTGATAAATTAGCTGGGCAAGCCAAACAACAGTTTGTCTGATCCAGGTTATTCTAACAGTATCATAAATAGATGTTTCAAATCAGAAAAGCCTTTTTCTGCATGTGAGCACTATACTTCATAAATCATCTACACCTCTGCGGGTATTTTAACATGAGTCCCATACACATGTAAATCTGAAAAACCATGATAAGAACAATGAGTGCTTTTCTTCACATTTAAAGCAGACCTGGTTCACACAGAAACTGAAGAGCACTGGTGTCATTTGTTTTGTACGACATGGAGCTGCTCCAGTTGGGTGGGTTTATAATCAGTACAGAGAACAAAAATATGGCAAAATTTCAGTTAGGAATTCATGCTAAATTGATGACCATATAAGCAGCTGTGGTTGTGCAACACCCACTCAACTGGTGCTTGACTGAGGTAAAAAAACAAATGTAATGAATACAGTGTAAACCAGGTTTACCCAAAAGGACACAATAAAAGAAGAATATAAAAAAGGGTCCTAATGTCACAGCAGGATAATGTAGGAATCAGTGTGGCTTGAGGACAACAGTACAACTACCCATTTCTCCCTGTCACACTTCAAGTTGTCTTCACCTCTTCTTTTGGTCTGAAACACAAACAGTTGAGGGATTGAGCAACAAGCACAGGGGCCACTGATGCTTTGACCATGATGATGACAAGTGATGACAATCTCATCAAGCTTTCTTTCAGTCTACCTGGATGTCTCAGCCACTTGACATGGCCTCTTTATGTAACGTTGTGAATCTAAAACGGCTTAAGTCTGCAGTAGTGTGCATACATTTATGTTATCCAATACTGCATATTGAGAACTACAGCCCAACTTTGAAACATTAGCACATTCTAAGAGTACACAAACACAATTTAAATGTGGATCTCTCTTACACTGATGTGTCCATCTTCTCTTCCTCCTTCTCCTCCTCTTTTACTTCTGAAAGGCAGAAAAACAAATGAGCATTACCACAATCAGCTTTTTGCATGATTCTGTTAAATGGATGTAACACAGAAACCATAATGGTGAGATCATTCACTCTTTTCTTACCATTAAAAACCAAGGCCTTTGTTTTTGGTGTTTACCACATTGTGTGGTATGATGGCATGTGCAGTTAAATGTAACATGAAAACCATAATAGCCAGAACATCCTTTCTTTTAACAGCAAAAAGCTAAGCCTTCTGTCTTTAGTTTCTTCTCATTGCTCGTGCAGCCCACAACTACAATATTTGATTATTAAATATGGTTTATTGACTTACAGAGCTCAGGGATATGAGCAATATGAAGAAACTCCAAGAAGGACATTTCTATCGCAGGGTTCAGGAATTGAGTCTCACCTTTCTTTTCCTCTCCTTCCTTCTCTTCCTCTTTCTTCACTCGTTTCGCCTTTTTGTGGTTGGCTGCGTTCCTGCGGCCTCCTCCCTGCCCCTCCGCCTCATCCTCAGAGTCAGAAAACTCCTCCTCACAGGCTATCCTCTTGTCATGGGCCCGGACTGAAACACAGATCACAAACACACACTGACATACATAGACTAGAACTCGACCGTGGTGTTTAGTCTATATAAAGGACATATCTACACATGTGTATCCTGTGATCCTGTCTAAATGTATGCCCCCTCTCTTACTAGAGACACGTTTATCAGGATCCTCCTCATCTTCGTCTCCACTGTCCGGGTGTGGAGCGTCCTCTGGGATCGCCTGCATTTGGACACCAGGGGCGTGAGGCAACATACGTAGGTTTTCAAACAGACGCTGCTTGATTTTTTCCAGGTATTCGTTGGTGTTCTGGTTGGTCATATTAGACGGGCTGATGTGCAGCTTGAAGTCGGGCCCAAAGTACTCAAAGTAATCATTGTAGGGCAGCTCGTTGGGGATGGAGCAGTCCAAGGCAACGGCCGTTTCGTACGTCCAGCAACGGGCCACGTTACGAATGGTGTATCCTCCGCCACCCAGCATCAGCAGGGGCAGGTTGAAGCTTTTAATGTACTCGACGCATTTGGCATGGCCTGAAGAAACACACACATTAAATTCTCCAAAGTAAAGAAAGCACTTCTGAGTATCGTCTTGGGAGAGTGAACTGTGTTTTGACCTTTGATGGTGAGGTTGAAGCAGCCCAGTCTGTCCCCAGAAAGAGAATCGGCCCCACACTGGAGTACAACAGCACTTGGCTGGTACATCTCCATGACTTTAGCCATGATCTAACAAAAAAAATCAAAAACAAACAACAGTCTTTGTCATTGTATAACAGTGCATAGAATGAAGTTGGGAACACACACACACACACACATTAACAGTCTTGTTAATTAGTGTGAAACAGGACTCATGGTGACTACTTACAGGTTTGAAGATAGCTTCATAGGACTCGTCATCAATACCGTCTCTGAGCGGGTAGTTTACAGCATAGTACTTTCCCTTCCCAGCTCCGATGTCCTGCACACATTCATCACGCATCATTGAACTATTGCCCAGAAACTGTCAAGGTATGCAAATGATCCTAGAAGGAAAACTCAAACAGACTAACCCTCAGGTCTCCAGTGCCGGGGAAGTATTCCCCATACTTGTGGAAAGAGACAGTCATGACCCTGTCTGTGGTGTAGAAGGCCTCCTCCACTCCATCTCCATGGTGGATGTCAATGTCTATGTATAACACCCTCTGGTGGTACCTAGAGAGGATGGAGAATTCAGTTCAGGACACCTTAAGAGGAATTCAAATAACAGCTAAACCAAATATATGTAAGGGTAGAAAACAGACAGCTGGCTTCAAGGGTCATTTGCTCTGCTAGTGTCTTACACAAGACAACTTAAAAGTCCACTTCTTACAACAATGTCTTAACATCAAATAAATGCCCATTACATTTATTATATTACACAGGACAAAAAAAAAAAGCTCAGACAAAAAATTAGCAAAATCATTTTTGAAAAGATAGTACTGATAATGGAAAGAGAGCATAACAAGGCTAAAATGAATAGATCAATATAGAGGTGATGAAAATGAAAAGAGGGTGATTTGATTAATTTCACTTGATTTGACTAACACAGTCATGATTTAATGAGAAAAATGTTTCATCGTATTTACCATGTTGATCAATTATCAAATACAATCACAAAACTGCCTCGAAAAAAACTGAAGAAAAATGGAGAAATAAATTGTCAATAAACATGACTTTTGTTTTGTTTGAAGCTATGATCATTTATTGCAGACCATTCATAATTCACAACACCCACCGAGCCAAACTTTGTTTACGGCTCAGAGGTTTTTTTATCGTTGATTCTGATCTATCATTATAAATCATTTCACAACAGTTTCAGTCAAATTGGCTTTAATTTATCAAATCACTTGATAATTTGCCACTCCATTTTTTTTTTATTTTTTTGTTCTTTCCTCCTCTCAAAATATGCTGTGGATGACCAACCTTAGAAACACTTGGAACTAACAATGCTGCTGTTTTAAAAAGCATGTTTTGTCACTGTTCTAAAAACAGTTTCTGCATTCTGGGCTTGATCTACTGAGTCCAGCTGTATTCACAACTGATGATGCTGGTCCCCATTAAAGCCATTTCAGATAGTGAAATACTGTGTAAAACCTGTTATGACCTCACAAATAACAATCACACATTTTACAAGCACAAACTAGAGATCTTGAGCATTCAGAGGATGAATGGCTTTCCTAAGTATACTGACAACAACAAGAATGAAACAAAACTATTTCTACCAATAATTTTGCAAAGTTAAGGTAAAATATAGGGCTCCAAAAGATCCTAAATAAAGAGCAATTCAGAAATCAAAAGAGACTAACTTCTGATCACTACAGAGGCTCGCCACCCCACTGCCAAAAAATACAATTCTGACAGAAATCTTCATGTGACAAAAATGGATTTTTAATAAAAATGGGTGGAGTAGGAGAAGATCAATTCGAAAAAAGGAAGGCAGAAGCTTACTTGAGCAGCTCGAGGATGGCTAGGACGATGTCGTTGACGTAGCAGAAACCTGATGCCTCAGACTTCTTGGCGTGGTGGAGTCCGCCGGCCCAGTTGATGGCGATATCTGTCTGCTGCTTGTTCAACTTCAATGCCCCAGCTAAAGGACAGAATGACCACGGTAAAATATACAATCAGTTTGATGGACTGGTCCACATGTTGGCTCATCTTACCATTTACAAATGTCCAGGAATTATTCAAGCAAGGACTCCAGGACAACATATTTAACAAGAAACTTAAATTCAAAATACCTTTTAAATCTACTGTTTACGCAACTGGACTAAGACCCTGTTTACACAAGAATGCTTGAAGGTAAAAACTACAAAAATATTTTATTGGAAGTGCCTTTTGTTTAGATGGCATTTTCGGGGCTTAAAAATGAAAAAAAAAAACAAAAAAAAAAAAAAACACTTTTGCGTCACCAGATTTCCGCCTGAAAATGCTTGTCTGAACGCAGAATAAAAAGTGAAGACGTGATGCCACTTTCGCATCTTCTGTTCACACTGTCGTCATGTAAATGTAGCCTAAATTGAGACCAACACTTCTAATATATTCCATGCATATAAAATAAATTCCAGAAATGTTCCCCTTGTTTGAGGCTGGTATAGCTGGTGGATTTTGATAAGTGTGGTTGGTATAACTCACCGACAGATCCACCCGTTGAGAGCTGGCAGAACTCAAAAAGACCATCAAACACCGGACAGTCCTCTCCTACATTGACTGTAAGAAAAAGACAAAGACAGAAAGATTCATCATACTCTATGTGGACACTAGTGAGAATATTTTGGAAGATGAGCGCACACTTACATCTTTGCATCTGTTTGCTGTACTCAGACATGTTGTCAGGTCGGATAGACCTCAGGAACTTAATGTAGTCATCACTGTGATATTTTGTCATCTCTTCACCACTGGCTTTATGTGGTCTCTGGGAACAGACAGAAAACATGGGACATAAATTCCTTGACAGTCTGAACTAAATGGTTGATGAATATGTGTACCACTAGACCTCTGATAACAATTAAAAATGAGAAAAATCCCTTCACAATCACAATGACACATAGAATCAATGGTTCTGAGTGGTAAGGGTTTGTGTGGAGTGATAAAACTCACATATATCTCCATTTTCCTGTACAGTCCATAGTTGAGGAGGAGGTTGTGTGTCATGCGGATCCTGTGGGGTTTCATAGGATGGCCTTGGCCATAGTAGTAGTTCCCCACATCACCTTGTAGATACAAAAGTATTTCCAAAACATACAGCATTACAAAATTTACTTGCAATGCCATTGAAACATTTTAATTGTCCTGTCAAGCCAAACTCCACTAATAAAGTCATGTTTATCTGCAAATATTACATTCTAGTAACTTAGGTTGCAATGTATCGCAGATCATTCACACATTCAAGTCACAAATAAACTGCCCATTACACCTAGAACACTACCATGACATGACGTTAATATCTGAGACATAAAAATAGCAGCTGAGAGATCAATAGACTGCACTGTAGCTTTATTAGTCACCTTCCATATTACCTGTGTGTGATTCAATGACAATGCCAGTAGGTACTGGGTTTAGAAGGTTTAGCCTTAAGCAGCTAAACCATCCCACTTGCACTTTCTACCATTCACGTTACTTGCGGTATGATGCATTATCGTGTTACTTATGCATAACAGAGAAACACGGATATAACTTGTTTGCGCGAAATACTAAATAATCAAGCTAAAAACCGTTGCACCGGTCCCTACTTCACGGAAGTTGATCACAATTTGGGGGATAACTGATGTGTACAGTGTCGGGTAAATTCAATTCTCCTCTGTTTACGCAAATACATCGTTACCGCACATGAAAGCATCACTATTCAATACAAAAGGTTTCAAAAATTAAGGGAAGCGGTTTGGTCAATGGATAACTTGAAACCGGGGTGAACACCGGAAGATACAAGCTAACAGCTAGTTCATGAGCTAGCTAAGCAAGACCATGTAGCTGAAAAGGCTAGCTACCCAAGCTAGCTAGCTTTAGCTCGCTACACCGGCTAGGTAGCATGGTCGAAATTGCACACTTCCAGAAAATACATGAGCATTTTCCTAAACATCCACGCGCCTTCAAACTCGCTCCAACATTCAAACTGGAGAGCACGACTTGGATATTTACCGTCATAGTAATAGCAAACTTTTTTCTTTGTTCCTTGAGACAGCGCCATTTTACTCCAATTACCCACTGCTCTGTGCCCACCGGCTCTTCTCCCGCACGTCTTGCACCAGGGGAGCTCCAGTCAACCAATCACAGAGGCTCAACCGCCCGGCTGGGAGGTGCCGGTATACAAAACCTAGGACCGCCGAGGATGCGGCTTGCAACCAGACATTGTCTAGACTGGGAGAGACAAGAGCACAAGTGTGTGGTCTTTAATTCAGGGGTGCAGAGGAGAACCCATGTTTAGTGTTCAGGAAATGACAATCAATTAATGGGACAATCAGTTTATGCCATTAATTATTATTTTTCTGTCTTGCCCTCCTCTGCAGGGATCACTGGGGTTCAGTGTCAAATTCTCTTATTGATCTCTTTAATCAGCCCCAGTTTGATACTGTCATACCTTAAATAAATTTATTTAAAATTCCATTTATTGATGGTGTAGTGATCTAGTTTTCAAGTATATGTAAATCTATACACCTAACAACAAATGCATTCAGTATATTACCTCCATAAGAACTGGTCTTTAAAAACTAGAAAACAACACATTTTTGGTGTTTTTGAAAACATATTTCTACCTTAATTTTTAGTTAATATTTGACATTGATCAATAAAAAAATTACAATGACTGAGTCAATTTTCATCAGTTTCCCCTGACCAGACTTTAGTGATGTAGATGTACTGTATCTAATAACCTGTCATGTGTTTTGGTCATTCAGATGTTACAAATAATGTGAGACAGGTATGTGTAAGAATGCATGCTCAGCTGTACAAGAAGAATGAAACACTTTGTCCTGTTTTATAGTGTTGTTGTGGACAATGAGACTGATTATGCATATTCATGGGGGCTCAGTAACAGATTGGAAAAGCAGACAATGGGTACTCAGCTTTGTGCCATTCCATGCAATAACCACCAGGTGGCAGTATAAGCTCACTTGTGTTTGTAACTCCCAGACGTCTGCAGACCCAACATTGCTGTGAGCCCATAAGTCACACATTCTCATTTATAGTATGCAGCACAAACAAAATAACGATATAGAGGTTAAAACAAAACACTGTCAAGATGAACTCATGTTACAGTTTACAGTATCTACTGCAAGCTGCGTGTGGACAATTTGCACAATTTAGACACGATTTGCAGTGATGTTGCTTGAGTATAAAATGAATCTAATGTGATTTGAAGCTACTGATCTTAAGAGACCTTGTGCCTCAAGAAGCAGAGCTGTATCAATGTGGGGCCACGGCTTTGTTTAAATAATTCATAACTGTTTGAAGGATGAGTCCAAATGTAGTGCAGATCTCAACTCATCATATCACCATGTGAACTAGGTCAGTCCATGCTGTGTTCAGTTAGCCGTGTTTAGGACGCCTCCTTCAAATGGAAGGAATAGTGTTGATGTGAAGGAGTGGGGCAGAGGTAATGGTGCTGATCTCAAGGCCATGAGACTAATAGAGGGCCAGGGGTCACTGGAGCTAACATGGCCACAGTGGTGTGTTCAATTACCCCCAAACCAATCATCCACAAACACATGTGTGTTTCTGATTTCATGGAGAATCCAGAATGACTCACATGACATCTAATCTCATGTAAATTATGATACTGGGCTTTTGTTTTTATTATTAGTGGTGTACTTTGGACTTTGTGTTTAACAGTGTTGCTGTTAAATGATTTATATTCCTGTAATGTTCGGGACACAGGGTGTTATGTGTTATGTGCTGTACAGACCACATAGCCCCTTGAGGTGATTTGTGATTTTGGGCTGTAAAACTTTAGCTTTACGTGTTTGCTTGTAGCTGGGCCAGAGTGAGTGACAATCCAATGATGACTAATAATCACATGAATCGATAGAATAAAACTTTATTGATGTCAAAGTTGGGCTTATCACTAATAAACCTTATTACCCTGCTGTAATGTGCAGTTTTCTTACCTTGTACCGTAACCACTTGGGTTAAATTATTTACTAATGTCACATCTATCACGAAAACAACATATTAAAGCCAAACTAAGTCACTGAGCTGGATAGTAGCCACTGTAGCCACAGGTGACAGTTATAAGATCATGGTAAAAGGGCACCACAAGTAGAAAACTGACCCGTCATGTCAGTTAAATAAAACCTAAACTACTAAAATGAACTAAAATCATCCATTATCAATTAGCCGCCATAAACTACTGATCTTATCAGACCAAAACAGGCTGTAGTAGAAAAACCATTGAATGTGTTTATTATATATTATATATTTATTATTTATAAATTCAGCCTTTCATTTGAAAAGGAAGAATGTATTTAGGTTTGAGGTCAGGACATGGTGAAGCTGCTATTTTTTTCCCTCTCTCTCTTTAGTCTTATACACAGATACCAAAGATACGAGACAATAAAGCACCAGCTTTAAAACTGTGTCTCTTCTGTTCCAGTTGTGCAATAATGCAGTAATAGGTTGCTGTGAATAAAAACTGTGTATCCCTAATTCTTTACTCTGACTATATTGTCATTTGTCGACGCCACAGTTTTATAAAATGTTTAACATGAAACAACAGGCTCCAGACTCTCTCACTGAAGTTTACTATTTTATACTGAATGTAATGCATGATGTAAATAAACACAAACACACAAAAATGGGCAGGTAACCAACATTTATTTACCATTATCAACTTTACAATAAAACCAGTAACATCTGTCAACATTAGCAAAATAAAGAACAGAAATCAATCCAATGTATTTACAGAGACAAAGCAGATTCAGGCTCACATACGACAGATAAACAACTCTGCTTCATATCAAACCGCAACAGTGAACATAGCAAGCTTAAGTGTTCTTTTTTTCATAGTAAGGTAAAAATCAAAGTTGTCTATTTTTTTTTCTTTAAACAAACAAGTAATAGCTTCTCTGAATCTTTAAGATGGTTCTCTATAATACACCACAAAATACTTCAAATTTGGGTTAAAATATAGGAATGTAAAAAGTTGGCGAGTCTCTTTAATTTTCTGATTTCTTTTTTTTTTTTTTTGCTCTATTCAACAGTCATTTCAGGTGATGGTGTCCTAGTATCTTATCTAGCTTCATTCCTTCAGCAAGAAGGCATCTTGATCTGCAGATTTTTATAGGGAATAGATGCTTTGACTCCATCCTTCATCCGTCTATACATCATGGTGTCATTAGCTCGCGTTCTAGCCATTAACATCCCATTTTCCACTTAGCGACCAACCCACAGCCTAAAACTCAGTCCAGGTCCAGTTGTCGAGCAGTAACCAGGGAAGTGATCTAGTGAATCTAGTCTGTCGTCTTGTTATCATGACGAAAAGTGGCACGTTGAAGGAGTCTCTCACATACATGTGTATATATTTACATATACATATATCCATATACATATGTATACATATACACATATATATAAATATATATATATATTCTCTTAAATTTTCTCTCTCTCTTTCTCTCTCTCTCTTGAAAAACAGTTCAGCCAGTTCATCGGGAGCTAAAGGTACAATCACTCTTTCTTTTCAGAGGGAGCGGGGGTCGAGCTGCTCTCCTCTGTTGGTTTCGTGGCCTCGGGGGCCGGGGCAGCTGCCTCCTTGGCATCCTCCTTGGGGGCCTCCTCTTTAGCTGGCCCCTCCTCTGCCTTCGGAGCCTCGGCTGCAGCGGCGGTGGCAGAAGCAGCAGCAGCCTCCTCCTTCACCTCCTCTTTCTTCTCCTCTGCAGGAGCAGCAGCTCCATTCTCGGCAGGCTTCTCCTCAGCGGGGGCGGCGGCAGCAGCAGCTTCCTCTTTGACAGCCTCGTTCTTCTTGCTCTTCTTCAGATTCAGTTTGAAGTTGAAGGACTTCTTCAGGGAGAACTTCTTCTTCTTCTTCTTGGGGGTCTCCTTCGCAGCAGCCTCGCCTTCAGGTTTGGCCGCTTCTCCGTCTGCAGCAGGCGCCGGCTCAATGGCGTCTCCTCCTGCGCTGGCTTCAGGCTCCTTGGCTGCCTCGGCTGAGCCATTGGTGGCGGCAGCATCCCCATCAGCCTTAGTAGAGACGTCACCATTGGTCTTCACATGTCCATTCTCCTGGAAAAAAAAAAGGTTGGCTCAAAATAAGTCTTCTGTTTCTAAACCCAACTGAAAAACATGTCTGTGTAATAGCAGCTCTCTGCACATGCATGAAAAACAAAGAGAAACGTTTTAGAGGAGCATTCTTCATCTTCTTCTCCGAGCATCGTCGTGCTCATCAATTAACCACCGTGTCGCCTGCTCAGAGGCGACGCCTTGCAGTACCTTGATTAGGCGTTAGGCGGCGGTAGTGCCTCACAGACCGCCTGAGGTACCAGACAGACATCGGCTCAACAAAGACATGACTGGAGCTCATCGATGGGGGCATTAAAACACTTCCAAATTATGTTTTTGTTTTTTTTTTGTTTTTTTTTTTTTACTAAAATAAGCAGTCTGCAATGAGTATTGTTCATTCAACAGTGCACGTCTATTTTTTTATTACTTGACAATGGAAAAGATGTAGGATATTATACATTCATAATGACCATAATAATTGTTGACAATAGCAGTAATGCATATATAAGTGTGACTTATCTCATTGCTGTAAAAAAAAAAGGAAAAACCCCAATAAAGATGTCCAGACAGGCTCGTGCTTTAAACAGGGAGGAGTGGTGCCTACGTGAGCTCGAGCTGCCCCCCTCCCCCTTTAATGCCTTGTACTATCAAAAGCGTTGTGCGGATTTTGGGTTAGACTTCAGTCACAAATAAACGCACAAATCAACACTTGTCAACTGAGATAAATAACAACAGTTCCCGGTTTTTTTTTGTTTTTTTTTTGTTTGTTTTTTTTGGGGGGTGCTCTGTGACCGACAGCGATGCTTGAAGCTCATTCAAGTTTCATCAATTCAGCGTCGACGAGTTTTGTTAAATTGTGTGAGGAATGAAACGTCTAGCGATTACTACTTTCTCCATTGAATAAAGAAAAATAAAGACAATAACGTCCCAGCTTGGTGTAATTACCTGTCCGTTGGTTTTGACAGCTGCACCATCGGCGGCAGCAGCGTTTGCCTCCGCGGCCACATCTCCCTTAGATGCCTGGGATCCCATTGTCTTCGGTGAATTTAGCGTGTCTTCTAAAGCAAATTAAAAACAAAAACTAAAAAAGAGTGGTTTAAGTTAATCCAACCCCAGGGCGAGTTACGTATCCAGCGGTGAAGCGATGAAAATTGTTGGTTTTTCTTCCAACGGCAGCTACTTCCCCTCGTCGCTCCGGTGCTCAGACTTCTCACCCCGGCAGAGAGAGACCCTCTAAAGTCGACACTGGTTGAACGCAACGCTTCAAACTACAGTAGGTCCAGAGCTCCGCCCAGGGGCGGGATCTGTTGAGGTTTGACCAATCAGTGTACTGTTTGAGGGCACATCTAGCCAGCTCTGGCCAATCACCTCTGACCCCATGTTTGTCCCGCCCTTCAGGAGGACCCAAGCAAAGAAATCAAATCAGATAAACTAAATCCAGTGTTTTAGAGGCTTGAAAATAGGGAATATCACGCCATCAAGATAAAAGACGATGTTTTAACCATGAAGCCATCTTCTCTACTTTTATCTACTATCTATTTTTTGTATTTATTCCTTTACTTCTACTTATATAGTTGAGTACTCAGTCAAAGATGAGGAATAGTCTTTCTACCAATCTCAGAGCATCTTGCTTGTTATAAGGTAAGCATGAGGGCTAATTAGTGGTTAATCATCACATCATTTGCATGTGTTGGTATGTAAGTATGTGTGCAAAAATGTTCAATTCACTAGCACCAAAAATGAAGAAAACCAGCAAATAGTAAGCTCTTGGTAGCCTATATCAAGGACAATCAACATTATTTATCAAAAATGATGCAGATGAAACAATCAATCAATGAATCAACTGAAGACATAATTTTCTTTGACTTTCTCATGTCATAGAATTATGCACTCCATGGTATCATTTTCACTTTTGGTTATATCTTTAGCAAGCAGGGAAGTTTGGGAGAGTGGCTCTTTTGGTTTCTGTGTCATGAAAGAAGGGAACAGGTCTTAAATGGCAATCTGATTCAGCACTAAGTCAGACATTCAGTAAAATATATCACAACAGCTGCTGCCAGAAGCATATTTTCATCAGATGTCTATGTAGCCATGATTCAGGATTCATCCTGATCCTGTTATGACACGACAGGACGATGTGTGGTTGATGACATGCACCCAGAAGCATGTATGTGTCATTTTTATACAGCAAATGTTGATAAAGTGTTGAACATTTTATGATCTATACATCAAAACTTCCAGAGGCATAATATACAAAAGCAACAAGACAACAAGAAAAAATTCATTGGCTGTAACTGGCCAGTTAGCACGGCAGTGATTCAAAGTGAGTAAATTATGATGGTCATGAGATCATGGTCACGGCCTCGCAGAAATAAGTGCAAAATATGTGACTGATGACATGACACAGGACAAGAATTGTGACAAAATGTACAGGTGAAAAGTTCAGTTGGGATATGTTGAAAATGTGACTTTAAATGTTTCATGCGTATACTTTCCCTTTCTCTCCAGCACACCCTTCTCCTCTCTGACCATCCTTCTCCACCATTAGCAGCAACTGAATAATAAAATGGACTTATTTTGTCACACAATGGTGAATAAGGATTTAATTTATTGTTAAGTGTTGTGCTGTGATTGTGGGCAAGAGGACATAGTGATCAGACTTGAGAACAAGATCAGCGTCATGAGTCAGGACTATACAGCATGTCATGCAGTCTCCTCATGGCTCCATGACTAGATGTGTTGTTCACTTCCGCTTGTCAACAACATACCAGGAGCAATATATGTCAATTTGAAGATCATGCACATTCCACCTGATCATTTTCTCCCACACACATTCCTTGCAACAGCTGTTAGAGTTAAAAATCTCAGTTATGGGAGGAAAAGACTTCAGTGTTCAATGTCACAAATGATCTTTGCTGCGACCAATCAGTCTAATTGATTTTGTGAGACATGGGAACATTGGAATGCGTGTCAGCAGCCCGTCTTGATGCGAAAGCTACTAGCTCTCCACATCACATGGAAGATAACGCAAGCACTGGCCACATTACATAATTACAGAAGAAATTATAATGCAATTCAGTGTATTTTGTCAATGTAGTAAATATGATACTATATTGTAAATCAGCTACATGGAAACATGAATGAAACACGGCTGTTGAACATCTCATATTGAAACTGTTAACACTGCTTAGCTTATGGTTTTTGCTTATTTGCTTTCTTACCTGCTTTTAAATAAGCACATTCACTCTTGTGTCCTGTTGAACAGCTCCAGTAATTTGGGAAGTCTTTTCACACCAAAATCACGTTGTTATGAACCTCACTGTAGTTTGTGCTCAGTAGCAGTGTCAGGTTGAAACAGGAAAGGGCACTCAAATTGTTTCCACAAGGTAGAAAGCATTGCCTAAAACATTTTATGCTCTAACACTTTTATTTCACACAGTTGGAACCTAGGAGCCCACAACCAAAATCAAAGGCCTTAGCCGAAGAAGTGGGTAGGGGTGTCCACATGCTTTTGAATAAATCTCTCAATTGAAGTAAGCAGCAGCACGTCATTAATATGAACAGGATTATTATGGGGAGTTTTTATTGCTGTGTTTGCAGAACTGATTTTTTTATATGCAACCAAGTGCGATAAAACATCAATCAAGCCTTTTCTGCTTTCCTTCCTGTGCTTCCTTTGCCCTCGCCGCACTCCCTTCATCACGTTGAGATGACAACCTATTCTCACACACGTATCACGCTGTATCTATCTCGCTGGCCTTGTAAATGTCATAATAATGTGTCCACTGTGTACTGAGGAATGCCTGGCACGCAGGCCCTCCCGTCTCCTCCAAGCCATCTTCTCCTGTGAATAGGCTTCTTTAGCCTGCTTGAGGTTACTCAGCCTCAGGGGGGAGAAGCAGCTAGAAAGATGCCATCATGGTTAACTTTGGTAGATCAAACTACATCAAGTGCTCCTTTCTTCTTCCATGTAAACCCACTGCCTGTGTGATTGTAATGACGGTGGTGCTGAGGGCAGTGATGAGGCACAGGCTCATCGTCTCTTCATCAGCGCACTTGACACTTTGCTCTGTGTAATGTGTGTCTGTGTGTGTTTGCACATGTGCCTCTGTGTGTTATGTGCATATAAGGGAAGCATTGTCAAGGGACCAGTGAGCGTCAGGGGGTGAAAGGCACAGAGAAGCAATCCTTCACACATAGACACGCATTATGCTTTTCCTACATCCCACACACACACATACACAGCAAGGGCATCAGCTGTGACAGAGTTCATATAGATGGGCCGATGGCTGGAATGCAGAGGAGGGAGGGTTCTGATCTGTATGATGGAGCCGAGGCCTTAGATGGAAAGAAGGGAAGGTGGGGGAGAAAGAGGACAGCCAGAGGTATTATAGATGCAGTCACATTGTTTGGATGTGACTTGCAACAGAATTACTTGCTGATAGCTAAGTGATAGCATTGGGTGACGTGATAAGAAGGCATCAAACTGTTAAAACCCCACCACACATACAAATGTCCGTGAGGGATGGATTCTGGGATTGGGAGGAGGAGGACAATAGGTTGATAAAAATGACACAAGAGCAGAGAAGATACATAAAAACTGGGAACAGGAGAGTCATTAAAGGATGGACTTAAGATCTTACTGCTGGATTCAAACAAGTGATTAGTAAACCGGGTTGCACCATTTAAACTTAAGGTGGGCTTTGCTGCTTTCCCAGCAAAGATACCACTAATGAGTAAATCAGTTTATAGGACACATTTATAGTTCTGTCAAAGGAAATGGTGATGCATTAAGATTAAGAACATTAAGATGAGTGAAAGGAAGAATCAAGGATGATATGAGATGTTTTTTGAAGATCAATGCATGAATCATCCACACATTATACAGTGGCCTGCTGTTTAGATCAGTAAACAATCACCGACATTTAACGTTTCACTGAGGAAGTCACCTAACTCCCTTACAGCTGTGTGTTTTATTGAGTCAGGGTGTGCCAGTGTGAGTGAGGTGCTTTCCAATGAGACAGTGGTGTCACAGTAAATAACAAGGCAGAGAAACTGAAAGTGATGTCATAAAAACCATGTATGACACAGATCATTTAATCATTTCCACAACATGACTTTGACATAGCATAGAATGATGTATAAAATGATGAATTGTAACTGATGGGGAAATTGTATTCTGTGAGTCTAAGGGTTCATGGTTTGCAAATCTAAAGCCTCATCATTAACTCCATTAAAGCTTAAAAGAGCACATATCAGATAAGTCATTTACCACCACCTTTAATGGCTGGACAAGGATTATTAAGATCCTTGTTACCTCATTGGGTGTCAAATTGAACCAATCATTACCTTTGAATTTCTCCATTGCTTGTTGTCATCTCTGTCACACTGCTAAACCTCTCAGCCTTAGAGGATACTCAAAGTTGTCCGTGCCCTTTGACACTGATCTTCTATCACCCTTTGATCACGTTGTTGTAGGTCATTGCCTGAGGCTCGTCATACAGGGTGTTGACTTCATCTCTGGGCTATGTTTTTAAGCCTGTGGCAATCTTTGTCATGTCAGCTACTTCTTTTAAGTTATGTATGATCCCAACCCCCCCCCCCCCTTTCTGCCTGGCTGCCATCAATGAAGCTTTGTGTATGTATTCCTGAATGTTGGGCTGTGGATGAGCTGTCTCCCAAAGGCTCCATTGTTCTGTGCTTCATTGCCCAATGGATGAAAATCACAAGGTAGCACTGGCTGGGTAAAGGCAGTGAAGGGAAGAGATATAGGGAGACAGAGGGGACAAAGGATTATGGGTATTAAATCAGTAGAAACTGAGCTGATCACTGAGGAGAATGTGCTGAAGGTTAATGAATGCTATTTCTGTTCGATGCCATCATAAACAAACAAGCAATTTAATGTTTGGAAGATGAAGTCAATTTTTTTGAAATGCATACAGTCCCTGCCCTGGATTATAATCAGCCATTTTAATCAAAGCCAGCCGAGCTGTGGTCAATATCTCTTAAGTGCTCGCTCAATCTGATTCCCAGACCTCGTGGAAGGACAATAGATAGCATATGGCTTAGAGTTTGAGCTGACAGATGTCCACGCTGGACAAATAGAGAGCTGGAGAAAAAATAATCATGACTTCAGCTTTGAGCCTGTGTGGCAAGGGGTCAAAGAGGGTCAGAGTTTGGGGGCAAACAACAATGGTGCAAGGAAATGGGGAGGTGGAGTGTTGTAGTACATCAGTCTCATTAAATACCAGCAAAGTAGGTCGCATTAACATCTTGTGTGGAGTGACAAAGGAGCAGTTTTGGGGGGAATTGAAAGGGGATATTGTACTAAAAAGTCCAATGAGTAGTCCCAGAGAAGTTTTTTGTGACTTTCCATTTACAACTCAGATACTACTGTTGACACATTTAGACCAATGGCTCACCCTGCCAAGCATACTCTCAACATTTTACTTTCACTTTTAGCCCACTTCTTCTTTATTTGTATCTCACTGGTTAATGTCAGAGATGGGTAATCCCGTGGGGATTTCCCCAGAAGGTGTTTGTATCACTGTTTAGATATATCAGTAGATTTATTGCTTTTTATTTCCAAAAGTTGTAAAGAAATGTGAAAATGTCCTTTTTTTTACTAATTGTATAAGCCTTGGTTTTGTAATATACCTACATTTTCAGGTAATAAAGCCAAGTTAGTGGAAATTTCAGCCTTGATACCACTAAAGAAAGAAAGAAATTACTTAACTCAGCCTTCCAGTCTGTCTTGTCTAACATACTGTACACACACACACACACACACACACACACCTGGCACATGCAGCACTGGAAATGGTGTCAACACAGTATAAATCCGTTTTGACATACGAGCATGCCAGTGACCCTATTACCATGACAACAGTTTCTACAGGATAATAACGTTGTGGCCATGCTGACATAATATGACACAACAACGTGGACACTTGGTGTGCAATGTGCTGCTGAGAGGTGAACCACTTGCTTTTTTTTATTTTCCTTTCCTTTTCTTTCTGTCTGTCCCTCTTGAGGTTCATGTATTTTTTCTTGTTTTGCCCTGATTTCCCTGTGTTTCTGTGAGAGTATATGTTGGGTAAGGTGTAGTGCATTTGGAGGATTCAGGTATGTGGAAAAGTCTTTGCGCTATAGAGAGAAAAGCATCCTTCGAGCAGCTCTCTAAACAAGATTGATATAAAGGTAGGTCAGGCCTATCTCTGGGCATGTGAGCTTTCACTTCCACTCTGTGTCTGTGTGTGTGTGTGTTTGAAATCTGTGTACACCCACGCGAGAGTCCTAAAATAAATGCTTCTCCTTTCATACATGTGAGCGCATTCAGCAGAACTGAAAAACACATCCACCCCCTCCCTTTGCCTCTTCTGCCTCCTCTCCTCTCTCCTTCACTTTCCTCCATCCATCCTGAGAGGGAGAGACATAGAGAATCAGGGGAACGTAAGGGAAAAGGAAGCCCAGGAAAGAGAGAAAATCGGGGCTTTGCATGCTATTTTGTCCAAAAATGTGAGAGTCTTAACCTCGGTTTGTTTTTTTGTGTTTATCTCATGCATGCATGCAGGGCAGGAAACTTCGAGGAAAGAGAGAATAAAACGGGAGTAAAAACTGCCTGAAGATTAGAAGATGAGCTGGGTGTTCAAGATGAGAGACTAACTGAATTCATTTTATTTTAAAGGAGCACTGCAACCATTTTACACACGAAGTTCGACACAGTCATCACAAGGACTGAATTTCTGAAAGTTGTTTGATGTTTTTGTGTGTGTCTTTTCTTTAATACATGATCTCATACACACTAGACTGACCCAAATTGTGGTTGAATTTGTTAGTTATGAAACTGATGGTATCAGCAATTGTCCATCTGAAAGAGCAACCTATCATTACACTCTTAAAACTCAACAGTTTTGCACTTGCAAAAAACAATATAAAACTATGATTAAAATGGATGCAGGACAACCTGAGATAGTATATTTTATGTCTTGTTTTTGTGTTATTCTGTTGCTGCTAAAGCCTCAAATAGAGATGAAGATCATTTTAAAATGCTGTCTTCAGCTCAGTGACATCACTTACACTAATTTGGCAATTTCACACAGCTTGGTGGGTAAAATTGGTGGAATTCCCTTTTAAGAGGAAGATATTGGTGGTCAACACACAGATATCTCAACCTACTACTTTCCTATCTTCGACCTACTTTCACTTTATTTGGCTGTATTGCATAATAGATTTCCTGCACATGTTCGTCCACTCTGAACAATTATTGATTTTCAAGAAAATCAGCCAGATCCCCAATATTGGAAAATGGGGAAATGCTGCAAGTTGAAAAAAAATAATTGATGAAAAGTTTTCTATTCTGTTTCTGTTTTGACATGGATTTCAAAAATCTCAGATGCTGCACTTCATCATCACCACTTGCACATTTCCATGTGTCAAATTCTTGCTGGGAATCTGTTAACATTTCCACTGATTGCATGCATGCACTTTGTTCGCTGACCTCATTCACACACCTCATTTGGCATTGTCACTCTGAAGGAATTCATTCACAACTCAAAAATAATCTGCATGTGGACACTTGGCGAACTTAAGCGAGCAGGAGAGGTAGTGAGAGGTAGGTACCAGGGGATGGATGGATGTGTGGTGAGTCACAGGAAAGATGGGAGAAGAGGTAGAAGTGCTGATGAATGGGTTGATGGCACACTGACCCACTAATGTTGCAGCTGCATTGCCAGTGGCTTCGCCTGGCCTGGTGAAACTTACAGTGCACGTCCACATGCAAATGAATAAGCCCCTTTGGTTGGACTTGCTACTCCTTTCCATCAAATCAAGGTCCTTGTGGATAAAGGTTTTGAACCAGGGTTACTCATATATCAGGTGCATTTATTTTACACTTAGATATAGGCTGCTGAATCGAGCACAAAAACCGCACACACTTCTGTTAAAACCTCAGACTATGTGCTATTTAAAGGTCATAAAAGGAGGAAGCCATTCTGTGCCCATACAGAAAACATACACAAGGTTTCACAACTTTTGCCCACTGGCTTTCTAAAACGGTCAAATGAATATATGGGTTAGAACACCCAATGAGTTTCAGAGTTTTACGATTAGACCGTGTGGGCGAGGGTGACTTCAGTTCAAGTGTGCAACATATCACGTCATCTGAGGACACGTGTCATGTGATGTTTTCAAGTCATTTGAAAGGAAACCTTTAATCTGTGTAGTCCTGTGCCAGACCTAAGCTAAGGTTTACAATGCAAAGAGAGTTTTATAAAAAAGCTGCAGGCTAGTTAGCTAGTTAGTGTTTAATTCTGTCATCTCTCTGTCTTATTCAACATCCTCCTCTTCTTCCCAGACTGACTTTTCCTGTTTCTCATTTGGTTTCTTTTGGACAGACTCAGGCTGCAGGTGTTTGCAGTGTCCTTGTTTTTATCCTTTGATTTACTTTTGGAGTTGAACATTCCAGACTGTTCTCATGCACTGTTCATAGCTATACCTATGAATAGTAATGCTCTATTCAGACATAACCCATATAATCAATGTGGTTGTGTAGAATAATGTGCTCAAAAACCAGGGTAGATACCTGAATATTTTGGTGCCATAAAACCCATAAACTATTTTTTAAATATCATACAGAAATCAGAGATGTATAAACCTTCTCATATAAATGATGTCACATATAATTTGAATGACAAAATGGAAGAAATGAACATAAATTGGGATTAAATAAAGTTTCTGTCTTTCAAGAAAGGCCAGAATCTCACTATTTGCAGATGACGAACATTAGAATACCCTGACCACAGCTGTCCTTACGGAAGAAATCATATGAAAATGATATATTACTACATGCTTTTAACACTTATGCCAATACTATATGGTGACAAGTGCCTCAGTTCCAGTATCCAGTGTTTTCCTGTGTAATATAATATAATTATTTGGTTTGAAATGCATCTGAAACAACCTTCAGAACATCTCGAGACACTTAAATTGTATGCCATCCCTATCAATCTGCTTTTATTGCTATTATTACAATAACAGAACCAAACAACCCAGCATTTACCTGGTGAGGTTGTCATTACTGTTGAGTGTCTGGATAGTTAATTAAGTCATTCTGAGAAATTGTATGTTAAGGAGACATAGATCTAATTTAAAGCCCAACACCTTCCAAGGACAGTGCTGAGAGGGATGCATACTCCTGCGAAATGTTTTATACACAAACACACACACACACACACACACACCAAAAACAACATGATGACACATATCCTCAGGGAGAGGACTCACACACACACACACACACACACACACACACACAGTATTAGGATGTGATGTGACTAAGAGTACGGTGCGAGAAGGCTAGATGAGGATTGACACGGCCGTCTTTACTATCACCATGACAGACATTCCACAACAAAAATGCACACCAATTCTGAAAAAAAAACTGGCCAGACAGACAGTCTAGAGGAGCCACTGAATGCAGGGTCTTTGTTTGTAGCTGTAGTCGTGAGTGGCATAAAACATTTCATCATCTCATTTGGTGTGAATAAACAGAAGAGGCAGGTGAGGCAGGTTTTCTACTGGCATTATGGGGCTTGAGCCTGCAGCGCTGCTTACATAATATGAGGCAGTCAGCTGGTTTAGGGGAATAAAGGTTTACTATGTTAACCCAAGACGTAAAACCACATCCCCAATCTAACCCAACACGGGGCTGAGGAGACTGCCAGAAGGTTATGAAGAATGTGAAGAATCTGTTTCATTCTCAGAATGAGGTGAATTTGTTTATCATGTGGTTTGTGTGACAACGACGTAATAAGGTCAAGTATGGGTGCTGGAGGGAAACTAGACCTGTAAGAAAAGGGCAGCAGCACTGACAGACTGGCAGCTTGAAAAGCTACAGTAGCAATGCTGCCCTTGGCATCGACACACGCGCACACACATTGACTTTGCCCTCCCAGCACTCCCTCTAGGCTGGCACATGGAGCAGTGGGGGGAGGGAGGCTGAGGATGAGCCTGAAAAGAGAGAGCAATTTGGGGATGGCAAGATGGCTGCGCAGCTCAACCTGCCTCTCCCACTGCTATTACATTAAAGACTGCACACAGACTGTTAAACTAGACACACTGTGTGGCATAATTCATCTATTAAGATCAGAACATCTGCAGTGTTGCCATCAGCAACGACAGACCGTGCTTTTGAAAAATTCCATAGCAAAAACACACACAGCACATACTGGGCAAATCCCAAAATGATTCCTGGTGGATCGTTTTTCTTTTTACTGGAAGTGCTTTCAAGTCTCAGTGCAGATTGTGCACCTTTGAAAGGCATCTAGAATTTGATCATCACAGAAGGCACAATATGCGCACAGTATAGCATTTTTGGGGGAGACGTGGGTGTTGCGCTACAGGCTGGTTATTATATAGATTACAGAAAAGAGAATTAACAATGAGGAAGCCAGACGAGGGGAATGAGTTGTTAATCAGCAAAGGCAGAGAAAGAGAGAAGGAGGGGTGTTGTGTGGAGAAGTGTTGACCTAATTCTGTACAAATGGCTGCTCGTGGGGTAGACAGAGTTGTTGGTGCTATATAATGTAATGCCTGAGACTGGGGTTGAGCCAGATGTGTGTGTGTGTGTGTGTGTGTGTGTTTAGGTTGTGCACAACCATAGTGTAATCTATGGCATAAGTGTATGATGTGGTCTAATGTATTATACTGCTTAGAAATGTGTGTGTGGGCATTGGGGAAGAGAGACAGTGCTGCAAAAGGAGTAAAGGGAGAAACATCTATATTATAATACCTATTGGATTTTGTTCAATTTTGTGAGAACATTTACAGAAAAAAATCTTTTGCATATATTTTACTTTTTTTAAGGCTTTCTCTGATGGAAGCCACTTTTATTACCAAAACAGGATGGAATCATATTTTGGGACACAGTGAAAAAATAACACTTGAACCATCATAAATAGCTGTGTGTGTGTCCTTCATCCTCTCTCTCTCTTTGCCTTTCCTGTCTCTTGTTACCTGTCCTCTGAGTTGACAGAATCATACGTGGCACCAATTACCGCAGTCTCAGCCTGTCAGCTTGAAGACAGCAACCCAAGAGGAAGTCAAAATGACAGCTGAGCGTCTCCTTAACCTCCACTGTGGGGTCAGAGGTTCTCACCTTAGCAGGGATAGACACCGGGTTGGGAGCAATCTCCTTAAAAATCTGATACAGTCTGATACTAATTACCTGTACCTAAAAATGTAATCACAAACTTAATCAAAGTATCACAATATAAAAGTAATTGTGTGTTTTGTTCAGAGATAATAAGCTATGTATTCTAGCATGTGCATGTTAACCTGCTGGCATTAGAATAGCTGTTATATCTGACCAAAGATAAAGACGATGCAGATTATGAGTATGTATTTGATGTATTATTGGTCGCAGATTGTTTATGGAAAGTCTTAACCCGACTGAGCACATTGCAATATTTTACAGTAATTGGATTCCACCCAAGTATCCATAAAAATATTATGTTTTATTACTAGTGTTAAACTGGACTTTCGAGCATCATTATCATATTACTGCAGGAGCTTTTCCATCCTGCCATGAACAAAACCTGATGAACTACATTGTGTGGTATGAAAGTCATCTCAATAAATGATCCTGAATATCTGCACAAAACATCTGCTATTGGTGGTTTTGTTTCAACAGCTTTGGATAAAATATCTGATATCCGCACCAAAAAATATCTGCCTTCTTTGTCCAAAGAGCCAAAGTGAGACCAAACAAATGTGTTTGCTTTCCAAATGAGTGTCTATTTTTGAAATGCATCCACCAGAAGTGAAGGAACGATCTTGATCTGCTGTTGGCGATCAACAGATGGCTGATTAGCATTTCCAAATCTGTAGTCAAACCCTGGAATGAAATGGTGAATGATTGGAATTCAGCTGGAGACTTTATCTGCTCACACACCATTGAACTCGCTCTCTCTCCCTTTCTCTCTCTTTCTCTTGCCTTTCCTCCTTTTGATTAGCAAGTAAAACATTATTCTGATGGCTCATTGATCGCCTGGTTTTACACAGATAGACAGTATTTATGGCTGTGTGCCCGTGGAAAAACACACATGAGAGCTGTGTAATTTACTTCTCCTTTCACACTGCTACCTCCTCATCTACAGCACTCTCTCTCTCTTTATGCTGTCACTTTGCTCCCTCTATTTCTTCTCCTGTCTCTCTATCTCGCTCACCCTCTTCCATATCACTTTCCAATCAGCTAAATTCCCCTGGCACGGCTGAATAATGTGTCATACTTCACTACAGCAAGCGCCTCTGCAAACACACACGGGTCCTATCCTATAATGTCATTATGGCACCCACTGAGTCAAATTACACTGAATCAATAGGTCTTGTTTATCTGTTGGGGGTCTCCTTGCTCTCAGTTACAGCCCAGGGAAATGTCTAGGGAAGGAAAAGCGTGTGCGCGTGCACGTATGTTGGTGTGCATGTGTGTGAGGTCTCTTTTAAAGAAGGCCCTGGTGTTATCAGAGGTTGCTATGTGATTCTGTGCCATTGTTGTAGGTTCTTGTGGACACTCCCTTTGCTGGCCCTGCACTGGGATGACACAACAACAACAACAACAGCATCAAGGCAGATATTGCCAATAGCCAGATAAGCTAATTGACTCCCTGACTGTCTCAATGAAAAGCCCATTGAGATGCAGCCCAGCGTCTGAGAAGCAGCACACAACAATGAGGAGAATGTTAATGAGTTGCTTTTTTGACTGCAAGGTAAACAGCACACACCAGCCCGATGCCTCTTAGCATTCGTTCAGCCACATCATCACATGGCACACAATGCAGCCGTTTTATGATTCAGTGACAAACATTCCTGGAATCACAGGCAGGTTCTACAAAACACAAGGACGCCTGCAGGAGGGGTCCTTCTCAATCATCACCGGGCATCACCAAATGGTGGACCATGGACCCCTGCCCAGACAGAATGATGGTTCTATCCACACCTGAGACCAATATCAGATAAATTAATGAGACTAAATGCTAATCTTCATGGAGCATTTGTTTCCTATGGACCACAGACACAGCTAATCTAGCGGATATGGAAATAACTTCACTTAATTGAGCCAGTCAAATTGATTAATTACTATATGTATACAGTTTGCTACAGGGGCTGGGTCTAATTCCTGGTTGTGTGTCAGGGCTTGTACCGACTACAGTTTCTTCCTTATGTGTTGGTTAAGTATATCCAACTTCTGATATCAGAACCTGTTGTGGTCCTGACGCAGCTAAAATATTTATTTTTGTCTGTCTGGTTTCTGGTTGTCATCCACTTCTTTATCCACCCATGATTTCACTACAATTTATGACAAACTATGTCAACAGATATTATATCACTCACCTCATTTTGGGTATTGTTTTTGAGTAGGTATTGCACGTTGTACAAAGGCATTCTGGGTGGGCTGAAGTGATTGACAGCCAAGGCGAATGACCCCACCCATGGGGGGTCGGTCGATTCTAGTGTGTGCACTCTTTCACAGACAAGCAATTAGCACACTGAATACAGACCAGACAGCCAATTAAATCATCACTCTTAAGCCCCTTGTATGTAAATGAAGCCAGGAATTTGCAGAAAAGCACTCAAGTGCTGCTGGAGATGACAAAATTATCGGCAGCAAAATGAATGTGATGTAATTAGGATGCTTCGGAGAGGAGAACTAGATGAGGAATACATGTGTGTTTAAAAAGAGAGGGATCCAAACTGTGAGAGTGGGAAGACTCTGATTAAGGGAGGGGCTGGAGATTAAGGCGAAAGACAAGAGAGGGTGAGGGGGTGGAAGCAAAGCCGAAGAGAGAGAGAGAGTCCACATGGATGTTTTAGCGACGTAGTGAAACATCCTGCAGCCTAACACAGCTTGCTGTGTATTTCTAGGGACTGTATGCAGTTGCAGACGTTCCTTTTGATCATTCAGATGATGTGTGTGTGCATGGGAGGATAAGTTCAGCTGCAGGGACACGATGAAAACCTTGCCATGTGGTGAAGTTTGTTGAGATCACAGTATCGCACTTGAAAGATGTGTCATGCGCCACCTCTAACACCAAAATGCACACACACACACACACACACATACACACATCTACCTTCTTCCTTCCTTTGGGTTTTTGAAGCACAATGGCTGTATACAGGTGGTGCATTATTTGATAGTTTTATGAGGATTTTTCTATGCGTGGATGGCCGGTGACGTCCATCTTGTCATTAGTTCATGTGTTTAGCCCCTCATCACATTTACTTGTGCTCAGTAATCTCAGCTTGTCACACTCAGCTGCTTGACTGGAGCTGTGGCTTAGTAGAGACTGAGTATATGTGTGGTAATGGGATTGAGCTCATGATGGTAAATCCAGTCACATCAATGGTATTTCCTCATAATGATCTGGTAATGTGGCACTTACAGTTTGATTATATTGTCACCGGCAAAAATGTCATCTGGTCTAAAACACGTATATACAGTATATTCCAAGTGATCAGTCATTCTAGGCAATGTAGGTCATTTCCAGTGCTTTAGTTTTAGTTTAATATTACAAAATGCCAAATGTTCTGTTGGTAACATCAAAGTTACATCAGGAAGTCATTCCACCTGGCTAAGAAGTTTGGTACATAAGAGAGAGTTAGCACATTTGTTTTGATTCTTTATGCTAAGCTAAGCTAACCATCTCAAGGCTCCAACTTCATACAAAATGAGAGTGCATCTCCTTATCTAACTCTTGGCAAGAGAGCATGTTTCCAAAAATGTCAAACTATTGCTTTAATCTCAAGAACATCCCCATGGAGTTGTTTTTCCGCACATCATTCCAGATATTTATCGCATTCCTAGTCACATTTTATTTAAACATTTTGTGACTTTCAAGATACATATTGTTGAGGATTCCCTTTCTCTGTCTGTTTACGTCTGGTCTCTCTCTCTCCCCTGCTTCATATCTCCTCCTCCATCCGTCTTCCATCCTGTGTATTGACTCCCTGTGTAGTCTGTCTATTTATCGAGAGTATAAACAGTGGGATGAATGTGTGGGTCACTGTCAGGGTCACTTTCTCTGCATCCTCTCCTCTCCTCCCACCATCCATCCTACGCTCCCTGCGGCCCCATCTCCCCATCCTTCCTC
Source organism: Synanceia verrucosa (assembly GCA_029721515.1). Taxonomy (NCBI): domain Eukaryota; kingdom Metazoa; phylum Chordata; class Actinopteri; order Perciformes; family Synanceiidae; genus Synanceia; species Synanceia verrucosa. Next base: position 10,420,591 of record CM056567.1, on the reverse strand, counting down.
TGCCCCCGATTATGTGCTGGTAATGAGAGGTCTAGACATGCTTGATCAGGATTAAGGCCCGGGAAGGCAGGCAGGCAGAGGGAGGTCAAGCAGGGAGAGGCGGCTTTAGCTTGGACACATACACCCCTGTGGGCCTGGGCTGGGCACCAAAAGGCCCAGCCAGAGGTTTTTGAGGAACATTTAAGGGTCATGGAGAGGGAGAGGAATTAGGAGATGTGCTGAACAAATGTTGGCATCATAGAAGTCCTAGTTTCTGCAGGATCACTGGCGAATGGATGGATAAAAATATTGTGAAAAATTGGTTCATGGAAACTAAGTAACACCTAATAATGAGCAGGATCTATTACATTATATTACTATTAAATGAGAATAAAATAAACTAAGCTTGTAAAAGATCATCTGTTTTTCATGTGCAATGCCTTTGAAGCAGAGCCGTGACATTTCAACCCTCCCATCTCTGTGTTTATTGACTCTTTTCAGGTGCATACAAATGCCTGCAAGTGTGTTTGAGGTACAGGACGCCAGCTGTTGACATAGTTGGCTTTCTGTTCACTGGGAATAATGCAGAGCAGACAACACATCCAGCGTTCAGTTCCCATCCTACGAGCTCCCAGATGGATCTGATTGATGATCATTCCTGAACATCCAGGAGAGGACAGAGATCCTGACACTCGGGATGTCATGTCAGCATCACTCAGTAAAAACTGGAACTGGGAAAATAGCTTCCAGCAGGAAGATGATTCTGAATTTAACCCTTATCACCTTTGTTTGAAGCCAGGATGGTCCAGAGAGATGAGGCTGTTGCCCTTCAGCTGGATGACAGGATGGGCTGTGAATCTTCCCCGGTGACCTTGAGCAAAACGCTTGAGTCCAACCATTTTTGGAAAGGTGAACACGCTGCTACAGAGTGGGATGTCTGAGGGACGCTGGATACGAAGTATAAGGTGAAGGTTAACTGAAGTCTGTGTTGACTGGTGGCTTTGTTCCACTCCCTGTTTACTTCAGTAACTTGCAAAGTCTGGTGCATTCTGCTTTTAAACAACAAAGGGTCACATTCAGAGAGAGAGAGAAAGCTATTGTGCTTTCAACAGTGAGAATTTCATAAATGCTGTTATTAAATATTTTTATTATTTTTGTTTGTTTCAAAGGTCTGATCCCAGTTTCAAATATTACCTGCACCATTGTGGTAACTCCAGTGTTGACATACAACAGCAAAAAGCTTGTGTCGCTTTCAAACATCCAGATAGCGAGGGTAATTAGCAAGTACTTTTTGCTGTGGAATATCTTGTCTGATGTGTAAATGGATGTGTTGGCTTACACACAGACGGTGATAGACTCAAATTGTTGAAAAACCCATATTCACGCTTCATCCCCATTCACAGCTCCTTCACTTCACACACATACAGTAGGCACACAAAGGGACTTTGGGACACTGAGGGAATGATAACAAAGACATGTTAATGTGTGCTAATGATGTCATTATCTCCTGTCGAGTGCAAATGGAGCGAGAGATTAACAGGGAACGAGGTGCGAGTTCACCGGCACATGTGAGTGTGTTAGTGTGAGATGTGTTGAAGGAGGTCGCTACGTCTAGTGTATGGAAGATGGCAGAGATATGAGAGGGCTGTGTATGAGTGTGAGTGTCACTCTCGTCTTTTGAAGACTGCACTTCCCCTTGAACTTTGACCTCCTCCTCTGCCTGCTGAGCATCTAACAGGACAGAGAGCTCTGTGGAAGCATATTTGAGTGTCCTTCCTCTAAAATGAACTGAACATTTTTCATATTTCATCTGAATTTCAGCTGAGTAAAAAACATGCGCAGCCAGCAAATCACAAGTTGTCCCATCCATGTCACAAGCTCACTTACATCCATTTGACTCTACAGCGTGTCATTTAATTGCCACTATTGCTATTGTGAACGCTAGCGCCTGCTCGCTTTTATCATTTAGCTCAGACAGCCGCATGCTTTCACAAGCTTGCATCATGAACACCCACACATGCAGGCCTACACTCTCACTCCTCTCCAAATGAAATCTCTCTCTGTGAGTGTCTTAAAGCAACACAACAGGGCTTTTAGTTAAATGGTAAGATCATGACCACTAAAGTTTTACATGGGGCCACCCTGAGTGTCGAGATTTAAAAGTGTCAAGATTTTTTAAAACCTGATTCCTAATGAGACACTTTCATGCAAAAATGTTGCCAATTGACCTTTTTCACATTAGTGTGTCGTAACACAGGTGTTATTAGTGACATTTATAGCTTGTGCTTTCTAATTAAGTCCAGCATACTGGGAACCTGAGTCTCTGTTAATGAAATCTGTCATCTGTTGTGAAAAAAGGTCTACTGTGACTGAATGTTATCCGAGAATGCCAGATTTAGCTTAAAGTTACTGCGAGGAACTTTTAACTGGTTATGAAACAGTCTCAATTTAAGACTGAAGCCCCCTTATGACCTACATAAATAAAAAGAAACCATCAGCGAGACAATTTCCATGTAGACATTCTTAATGTTTGAAGCAACAGTGAAATCAGAAACAGAAAATGTAAATAAAATTAATTCATCAGGAAGCCAGACTCAGCAAAAATGTGAAGAGTAAAGTAATGTGGAGCTCTGAACTTTTTTTTTTAAACCACTGGTCGCAGGCCATTTGGACATACGCAGTCTGACATTGTCTCTATGACAAACTCCATAAGTGTTGTAGGTTTGACATGTGCCATTTTGGGGTGAGAGTAATTTTCACTTGGCAGCTTTCAGATAAAAGTGGGGCAGATGTTGGCACCTGGACTCAGATCGTAAGCCATATATACACCTTAGTCAGACTGTAGTCAAACCCAACTGGAGTTTTTATAATCAGACTATTTGTGCCAGATAATGTGGTTCTAAATCAAGCTTTTCCGGCATGTTCAGTATATGAAAACCACGGTTAGCTGGATTATTGACTGGCCTGGGCACTCCCCCTTCCAGAAGGGACGAGGCACACCAACAACAACAACACAGTAGCAGAAGAACTGGAAGAATGCCAAAGCGAAAGGGCAGGTAGCGCCACCTATTGTCTCGGAGTCAAATGTACCTTACTCAATAACTTGATTCTCTTGCCGCGCATATACACTCAGATTGCTTGAAAACTCCAGTTAAATCCTTAGCTCGGTTATTGCCAATAGCTTGGCTTAGATGTGCATGTAAACGTACTGCGTGATGTAGACGTTAAGATTACAAATAACAATTAACAGCAATCAAATTACTACTTTCCAGTGAGAAACACATCGTACAATTATATCATAACTGTTAGAAGTGATAGTCAATATGAAAATAATACCCTGGCTAGTCAAAATTCATATTATCCTTTTGAGTGTCACTGGTGGCAGACTCAAATTTGGACTTGGACTGTAAAACCCAAACACAACTCGACTCCGCCATTTTTAAAACCGGCAACTGCTTCGCTATTTTTACACTTCCTGGAGTCTTCTCCGTCTCTGTTCTTTCGCTTTGTGCGTGACAAAAAGTCACAGAGTGAGCAACAAATACATGATCGCTTCCTTGTCCTCCATTGTTTGTGTTGTTGTTCTTCTTCTTCTTCCTGGTTTTCTGTGTCGCATGTCGCAAATGAAGTTACGGCAGTTTCACGCTACAGTATGACAACCCCGCCCACGCCGAAGAAGTACTCAGTTGTAATGGAAAAGCAACAAAACTGGGTCGTACCGTGCCATGCCGTTACTGTGTAGTGGAAAAGCGCCATTAATGGATGGAAGTGGCTTGCTCCTGTTTCCTTGGGACGTGAATTTTGTCTCTCCTGGCTCATATGGGAACAGCTAAATCACGGTACAATGCATGAACACATGGTCACTCACCTGAAACTGTTCCAAAAATAAACCATTTGTACATCAGCTGCTTTGACTTGTTAGCATTTAACAACTCAGTTGGCCAACAAGACCGAAATGGGTGTATTTCTTCACCAGTGAGTGAGGCGGCAGAATGTAACTCAGGGTCTGTCATTTCTCCCACTATACTCTCGGAGCGCTGTCAAGCCTGTCACTCCACCCTGATGTCTATATTTTTCTCCACATCCTCTCCCACCCTCTCCCTTCATTCTGCCTGATGAATTTCCAGTCTGTCAGACCCTCTATCTCTTCCTCCTCCCTCGATCTTGCTCTTTCTCTATCATTTATGGCCTATTCCTGAGCAGCTACCCTGGCTTTGGCTGAGGGTTGGTCGGTCATTGGTGGGGGGATGGGAAATGGTTGGTTTGCACGTTTTCAAGCAAACTGAAATATTCATGTATGTGTGCCTGTGTCTCTGTATGAGTGCGACTTCACGTGTATCTCTCCATGTTTTTTTTTATATGTTTGTGTCTATTAATGTCTGTAGTATGAGGCAGACAGCTGCTTGTAAGGAGGTCTATGTTGATGTGTGTGCTTTTATGCAATGTGTGCTGCACTTTTTGCCAGGTGATGCGTAAAGCCCTGTCATTTGATTTAGCTCCCAAAATAAGACTTGGCACATCAATTACCCATGAACTGCTCTGCACATGCTCACGACTGACCAAAGAGGAGGAATCAGCAGAACATGCGTCCCTTATTCGCCATAATGACATGCAGCGTGCACTCGGCTTAAACATCTCAAAATCTGAATTTCAGAGCAGCATATGAAATGTGACTATGTGTGGAAGATTCTGTCCTTTTTTGTGGAATTTTTGTTCAACTGAAATGCGTTAAGTCTGTAATGGATTAAATGTCTTCTAAGATGATTATTTTTTGCAAAGAAATCATATAAGACATTTAATCGTTGCTTTTTTTATCTGCACAAAATCCCATTTATTAAGTTATTGTAGTGTGTTGTTGTCTGTGGAAAACAGCATTAGGATTGAGTAATGCACTTGTCTTTTATTGCCTCTCTGTCTCTCCATGACCCACATGGCTTTTCAGAGAGCTGTCAACCGTGAGTTCACTCTCGTCTCCTCTATCTTTGCCTCATCTCTCCATCCTCTAAGGTTTACAGACCAGCTGATCCCTTTTTCTTCATCTGTCGCTGTCTTTTTTCCTCCATTCCAGCCTTTCAGATTTTACTCTTTCTGCCTTTTCAAACTCCCACAAATATGCACACACAAAAAAAACACAAATTGACATACACCCCCCCTAATTTCCCAGCCCTTTATCCTCTCTGTTTTCCCCGACCTGCCACCCTTCTACTGCTTTTAGTCTTCCCCCTTATCCTCCATGATCGCAGAGTCGACCGGAGGCAGCAACCGGTACATGTATAGCCGGTTGCTATGTGGGCGCCATGACAACCGTCATGAATTCGACATGGTGCTCACGTATCCAGGCGGATGTGAATCTGTGTGGATGCAGCGCTTCAAATGGCGCTCACGTATCTCGGGGATGAAACTCTCAGGGGGTTTGGTATAGATTTAGACTTTTCATCCTCTTTTTATACACTGTGTCTGCACGTTCATGTATCACTGTCGTTTTGTCATAAGACATGTGGATGTATCTGTCTACCACACCAGCTGTATGAACCACTGCAGATCATCAACATCACACATTAATGTGACAGATATGACTCTTGGAAAAGGACATTACAGAGATACATCAAATGAGATGTTATGTAAAATAATTCTGTGGTAATTTAAGGTATAAATTAGGAAGGATTCCCGTGGGAAACACAGCAGGGTGTTAATTTACCGTTTCAAGTGCTTAAGGCTTTTCATGTTTCAAAGAAAGTACTTTTGGTGAAAGCCATATCCTGATTTACACTGTCACTGCTGCTGTTCTGTGCAATATAATATAACTTACTTATCCTGTGCAATACATTTTTACATTTCCTGTTTACAGTATTTATCCCTGTTGTAAATTTTAGGCTTATTTTTGTATTTACATTCTAAAATTTATATAGTTTTCATACTTAATTCTCATTTTTATACTTATTTTATCATTGAGCTCTACAATTTCGTCGTACAACTGTATAATAACAATAAATGGCATTCTATTCTATTCTATTCTTTGTACTCCTCTTTTTGTGCTCATACCTTCCTTTTTGTTACAAATGATCTGATCTGGTCATTTTTGTCTTCAAACATTTCTTAAGATCCTCCTGCAGCTGCTTCACAGTAAAAGCATAATATGATGGAGGTGCTGTTGGAAGCATTTTACTGTGAAACTACTGCAGAAAATTCACACCTGAGATCAGCCACAGGGGGCCAATGCTGCATGCAACAACCAACTCCTTCATGAAAGAAGCACTAAAAACCAACATACCAAAGCATTTTGTGTTCAGTCATTCAATGATAAGAGATAAGATAATCCTTTATTCATCCTACAGACGGGGGAAATTTGCAAGTCTTGCAGCATCTGAAAAGAAGCCCATCAGAAACACCTCACAGACATGAAAGCAGAGGTTACAGATGCAGTCTGTCTGACTGTGCTGCTTTAATGTAATCTGCCTTTATGCCAATCCTGCCAACCAAGGCACTTTATGTGCCATGCTGTCCACATGCCCCCTTTACCAGCAAGGCCAACAAATGGGTGTGGTAAGGATTACCCCCCAACTCACACACACACACACACACACACACACACACACACACAAAACACACCAAATAATAAAATAATACTTGCACCAATACACTGAACTTCATGCATGGCTGTTTTCACAGGCTCACTCATGATCATACGCAAACACCCTCCCACACAAATTCGCACACACTGTTTTGCAACATTGGGTGTCCAAGGAATTAGAGGATACAGTTTGGTGGTTTGAAGGTTGGAGGCCTCGTGCTCTAAATAGATACATTTCTCTCTCTCCTTAGCATTGTTATGTAAGTTGTTGAGAAATGGTGCGCTACATCACATGAAACAGGCACTGAAATTACAAACTGATTTTCTCCCTCTCAGTTTTTCAGCCAATTTCACGAGCAGTAAGTCTAGTGGCGGTGGTTGTCATGTTCAACGTGTTCTCAACATGTGATTTTCACAGCACACACTTATTAAGAGATGGTAAATGCAACCTTCACGGGTGGAAGTCAGATGACTTCTACTCTGCATCTGTTAGATCTGACATCTGTTATAGTGGCAGTGATTGGATGCTCCATAAATCTCTGGGTGTGAGGAGGGGGGCAAAAACATATTAAATATATTTCCTTTAATCTGCTTGGTAAATGTGTGCGTTTTCTTTACTTGTCCATGTACAAAACCAGAACACACACACACACACACACACACACACACACACACACGCATGCACAACCTCCCCACTCATGTGACGGGACTATCTGATCACATCTTCAAACTTCAAACTAGTCTATGAGCTCACAAGGACACCGGCACTTGACAGTGAAATGCCTTTGGGTTTGCTTTGTCATTATCAAGTGACAAATGACCTTGTGAGCGGCTGCTACATTAAAATGGAATGTGTTTTTCAAAGCTGGAGGGAAAAGACCCTGCAAGCGTCAGTCAAGGCTGAGGAAGTTTGGACAAAGTAGAGAAAGACACACACATACACACTCACACACACACACGCACACACACACACACACACACATACGTTGGTTTAAGTCACCTTTGGGGTATTTAGGTGTTTTTACCCTCCCTTTGGGGACAAACTTTGATTTCCTAAAAACTTACACTAAGCCTAACTATAACAACTAACCCTAAACCTAACCACAACCTAACCTTAACCACTGACCCAAAATCAAGGTTTGAACAATTGGGGACATGGATTTTGTCCCCAACTGTACATGCTGTCCCCAATCAACTGGTATTGAGTGTGTAATCCCAATGTGGACATAAGGTAGACCCAGACAACACGCGTAGACAATCTATACTTGGCATTTGAGTCCATATTTATGTGGCGCAATAGGTCAGTGTGCTTTTTAAAAAGTAAAATAATACTGACCTACAAATCACCCAAACCTCCAGGCCACATTTTGCAGGCAAAGTGGATCAACGGCTGGTGGCTGACAGGATGTATCAAGTGGGCAAAAGTATGTGGACAAAATATGTTTATCTTGAAACTGTCATCCCAAAACCAAGAGGCTGCTTCCATTTGTGTGGTCTCAGGATTTTCTCAAGATTTTGAAACATGACTGCAGAGATTTGTTCCCATTCAGACACAAGAGCATCAGTGAGGAATACTGATGTTGAGCAATCAGACCTCAGTGTTGCAGGTTGAATAAGGTGCAGAACAGTCAAGTTCCCCCACACAAAACAGAGTATGTGGATCTGGCATTGTCATTTGTCATGTCAAACAGGCAAACTTTACTTGGGTGGACCATCCATTCATTTTCTATCGCTTATCCTCATAGGGTCGCGGGGGGGCTGGAGCCTATCACAGCTGTCTTAGGGCGAAAGGCAGGGTACACCCTGGACAACTCACCACCTCAATGCAGACTTGGGTGGACCATCTAGGTATATTAAATTCGGCGAACCATTTTAGTATTTTCATTTTAGCACCCAGCACTCAGCAGCCGGACCTGCTGTTGCAGACTCAAAGTTCATCCCAGAGCCCATTGTTTTTAGAAAATATTTTAAACCCTTGTTTTACAGCTTAACTTTTTGTTGAACATAAGAAATAGAGATGAGTAGCCAACTAGTGTAATAAGATAACAAGATGTTGTGGGTTGGTTTTCCTCTTGTCTTCCTCAATTTATTTGGTAAAATTTCACTTTTTTCAATTTCATTGATTTGCTCAGATCCTCTCACTCTCTCAAAAACACTTGACAATGGACCTGTCTACAAAAAAGCAAAACCAAATATCCAACTGGACCCAAATATTAGATCTGAACAGTCTAATATTAGGTGAAAGCTCCAGATCAAACAAATGATTAGACCTTGAGCTGAGACTCTTTAGTCAGCTGTTTCAACTGTCATTTCTTAGGTCAAGAATAATTCGTGAAGCTCAAAAGAGTAGATATGTCTTCTTGCTGCAGAGAGCATATCATCACATTTTTCCATAGATTTAGGGCAGAGCTGCAAAACTGCTGCTTATGTGTTTGTTACGAAGCAAGTTCAGTAGTGACTGGTGAACAAACCTCACAGGGAGGATGGAATTTGCCAAAAAGGTCCACAGACAAAGAACAAGAATGTTGAATGAAATAATAATAAAAAAAAACACTGAGAAGACAGATTTTATGAATGGAGGAAAATCACACAGGTCCTTTCAGGAATGTGGTAAAGCAGATTTAGATATTTGTACACAATTTGAATGGCGTAGACTGTGCAAATGATATAAGTGATATATATCTGTGCAGATGTCTGTGTAAAAGGTCAGTGGCATGTCATGATCCTCTTTACTTGTTTGTGTCCTGTTGCTGTTTCTGCCAAGCTACTATGCACAAAAAGCTTCTATTGTTTTTTTTTTTTTGTTTTTTTTTTTGGTGAGAGTCAGAACAAGGATCTGGAATCAGCTCACAGAAGGATTGGCACCTCTAATTGTGCCAAATGCTGGCTAAACTCTCAGCAGATTTCTCGAAAGTTGCCATCCCAGTTAAACTTTCTAGATTGCATGCAGCAGGAAGAAAACAACCCTCTACTGTGATTTTGCTGTTATTTGAATGATTCTTTTTGATATCTGTCCTTTATTGCACACATTATATGCAGTCCTCCAGGTCGTTGGTTCCTAACCCACTAGTTGCTTGCTAGCATCCTTAGGGTTGTATAATGCAACTCTTCTTTCAAAATAACAATGATCCTAAGGCATTTCTTAATGGAAAAAATATGTTTTCTGCTCTTTTCCTGACTGATTTACAGATGGTTCATCCAATCATCAGCAAAGTTGTTTTATTTAAGTGCCTGCCCTTTACCAAACAGGTTCCATTGATTGATTACAAGGATTTGCTACACAAATACTCTAATATGATTTTTTGTATCCTGGTTTCAGACCTCTGAATTATCGCCTCATCTTCTGGTTTCTTCAACAATTCATATACAGTAGGTCTGGTGTTTTGCTGATGGCTATTTCTGCCAGTTAGGTAAAAACAGAGCAATCAGAGCTTAGTATTTGGGATTAAAATAGGAACGTCTTTGTACAGAGCTTGCTTGACAGAAAATTGGAAGAGTGGTGAGATGAGTTTGACGCTGTTGCTCTACCAGTCAACCACAGAAATTCCTTGTGAAAAATATTAAGTATATCGAGCAACGTGACTGCAGCATCTGTGTCAAATGAAAAACGATGCCAGCAAAACGGATATTGATCGGGGTTCACCAAAATGAACTGAGCTCAACTGAATTCATAGAAATGGAACTGAAAGTAGATACTGCTTCACAAACCAAACACTTTGGGAATCACTTCTGCAACAATGTGCACATAGGTAAATGCACTTAGGTATATTGAAAATACACATGCACTTTTTTGGTGCTCATCCAGGTAGCCTTGAATGTACTCTTGAAGAGTCCAACAGTGCTATTTGTGGTATTTAATTCATCCATTAACTGGGTTGGCAGGAGGAACCAATTTTATCGATCATGTATCATATATACAGGTACATACATACAGTACATGAAACATCCCTTAAGGGAGCAGTGGGCTGCCTACAGTACAGGCAGCCAGGGAGCAACTTCAGGAGACAAAGACAGCTGTTTGATTTTGAAGAGCGAATGCAACATGCAACAGGTACAAGCTCAGGACAGGAGTACAGTCTGTATTTGAATCATACACTGCCACCTATTGACTAATTGGGATCTATTGTGTTTTTGTTAGAGTTGAGTGGAGGAAAAGGCAGGATAACAATAGAAGACCCCTTTGGCAAAAGATAGCCAGAGGTCCTTCAGACCATCTGTGAGAGGAAAGATGCCTGAGGAATGTGTGTCTTTTTGTGTTTCTGTGTATTTTTGCACTTTTCTCGTTTTTGTAAGAACTCTTCTGAGCTATTTCTGAATATTGCGGTGTGGTGCTAACTGTGTCATGTTACCCCTCACAGAGTGAGACAGATAGCATGAAAGGACAGCGGTGACTATGTGTAAATGTCAGTGCTATCGAAAACACTTTGCAATTACATCTGAAATTGCATTTCCATGCAGCTGACAGACAGCACCTCAGTATCCTTCTTCAGTGTCTGACTGTGATCCCATTTCCATGCAGGTCACAAGAACCGCCTGTGTAGTACAAAACCTTTGATTTTCAATGAGAAAGAATCTAAATGATGTTGTTTTATCTCCGCCCACTACTTCCTTCCAAGAGAAGGCCACACAAAAAATGCAAGGAGACTGCACATAAACAAAGTGTGCTAAAACCTGAACTACTACCCCTGCTGCATAGCATGTGTGTGTGTGTACAACATTAAACATCTTGATATAATCTTAGCTTGTTTGATGCACAATAGCTAGTGGCATTAACCCTTTAAAATCTTTCTCAACATGTTGGGAAATATGCCTACAATAATGAATAATTATTTTTAAGTAAAAATGTTGTAGTAAAAGTAATTAAAGCCTTAGAGGTGTGTAGGTTATCTATGCTACGCTAACTATCTGCTGGCTGTAGATTCATATTCATCATAACATATGAGATTGGTATCAGTCTTTTGAGCTACTGCTTTCATTTAAAAGTGAACCCTGAAATGCAGATTTTTTTGATTCTTAACTCCAATTTATTGCTAATATCTCTATCAGGTAGAATCCATAAAACAAAAGATTTTTGTCCAAAAACAAGATGCTTGTCTTCCCGAGTGCTAGTATGTGTTTTATCTAGTTGGGAGAAATGTAGGGGCAACATTTATATTGGTTTTAGGTCACGTTCGTTCAAATGTCAGGGCAACAAGAGAAGGAGGAAACAAACAACATAATAATCTGTTAGTCACATGAACTTTTCAAATTTACAAATATCCAAGGGGGAATCTGTGGTTATTGTGACATGGACGTTTTTTATTAGAAGACTAAGGGTATGAAAACATGTCTCACCACTCTTTATAGAAGCATGAAAATGCGTGCAGAGCTTTGTCCAACCGAATGGACAAAAGGGAGTGGACCCTGACCAGAGATGTTTATCAAGGCTAGAGATGTTGGATGAGTTGACCGTGTTGCCATAAGGTGTGAGTGATGCGGGTTATGTGTGCATGAACCAGCTCTGACGAGCATGTGGCAGTAAGTCAGCAGCCTGTTTTGTTTGTGACAGTGATAAAAACCACAGGGTCAAACATGTTTGTGTCCACTGGTCCAAGGACCGTGGAGCCAGGGACAAGAAGAATGATACGAAACAGCTCAAGCACAGGTTTGTGTGGGAATCATCACATAGACATCTTTCCTTAAATAAAAAAATATAAACATGGCAACAAGTTAGCAAGTCATAATCACACCCATATGGTGATAATGGAGGATTTAATAATTTGTCATTTGCCTTAATCATAATTTTTCTCTCATTAAGTGCAACTTAAACATACCATAACTATGGTGTATTGCCATATTTACAATTTTTCTTAAACACATTTTAAAAACGTTGGGGAAGAAGTTGAATATCTTTGTCACAAATTTCAACCTTCTTGCCTGATGATAGGATTGTAATCAACTTGACCACGTAGCCGTATGTGTAATGCCTATGGACTGGACCAAATATGGACATCAGACTCGTCACGTCATCCATGGGCTTCTGAAGAGTGTGAGGTTTCTGAGGAGTAGTTTGAGAAGCTTAAAGTGGGTGGCTCCAATCATTGTCATCTTGGCAGTGACCATGCATGTGACCTGACAAAAACAGACAAAGAGGAGGATCATCAGTGGAGCTGAGGCGGTAAAACATACCAAACCTTAAGCCTAAATATGAGTGGGGGACTTATCTAAGAATTCACCCCATCCAGTCAGTCCCAGTTAGTCATGACCCAAACATATACCTTTTGTAATAAACACATCAATCAACTCAAATCTTGTTGGCTATATGCTGGTCATTATTCTACTAACACTGGAAATCAGCTCAAATTCAGCAGGACTTTGGCTGCAAATTATATCATACACATGCTTTTCTCCAGCTACTATTAATGTGACCTAGAGGACTGTGAAAAGGAAATTATCTTTGAACTTGAATGGAGTAAGTAGAAAAAGTCAGAGTAATATTTTCTTTTCTGTTGAGGTGATTTAGTTTTAGTTCGTTGTCAAACCTTCTCTAATTTAACTTGATTGATTCATAGCAAGGAATGTAAACAAAGAGTCCCAGACTTTGAAACTTTGTCATAAACAACAAGCTCAATTCTTCCAGCCAAGCAGAAAAGGCACAAATGCACTCAACCGAACGGTGCTGCCCAAATGTCCTTGTTTCCTCCATAGAGCTCCTTCTTGCAGACAATCGACCCGAGGCTTGCGACACACATAGCTCTCATTCAAATCATACATCAATCAGCTGGATTCAATGGCTAGGTAAAAGGCAGAGGAGTGGAGCGCTGAGAGCTCTTGGAGGGCTTCAATGCCACGATGACAAGCACAAACTGGGTCACAGGGAAAGAGAGCACGTCTGTGGAAACCCAGCTGTCTCCATGGCAACCGCAGTGTTGACACAGCTATTACCGCCTCATCTCGGCAAATACACCACGATAAGAAAGCGGCATGTTCTATTGTATGGAGGATGGATAATGAAATACTCTGAAAGCATGTCTAATTCACTGTTACTGCCTCCCTACAGCGGTGCATTTCATCTTTTACTCTGATTTTGGTGAAAAATGTGGATCAGCCTCTTTTGAATGCATTTCTGTGGTGAATTGTGAAATGGGCTTTGATGTGAGAAGTCAGTATCAATTTTAATGTAAAAGCAAGAGATCTCTGCTTCTGTTTGGGCACCTGGGTCACTACATCAGAATCTAGACTGTACACTGCAAATTAGTTGGTTCTTACCAAGATAAAAAAAAACAACAACTTAGAATTAGACATGTTAGATAATATCTTGTTTTTCACTTGTTTTGAGGACCTTTCTCCTCAGATGGGTGTTTTATCTTGTTTTAAACACCCTTTTTGCAGTGTATAAACATAAATGCATCTACATTTACTCCCACTTTACAAAAATGAATTACATTAAGTGTGGGAGTCACCTAGCTTCTACATATAGCATCACTGTAGCTGTTCCATATTCACATGCTGCTTCACTGCAAAACAAAATCTTGACAAAAATATTTCTCTTATTTCTAGTCAAATTATGTCTATGCACTTAATTTCAGACAAAATCACTTAGAAAAAAATTTACACTAAGATGGAAGGCCTTGTTTCTCAGAAATTATGTCTTATTTCAAGAAATCTTGTCAAGACATTTTCACAGATTTTTTTTCAAAAAATGCTTGAATTCAAGCGTTTTTTCACATCCCTTGGTTAGGTTTAGGAAAAAATGACTACATGATGATAATGGACAGTGAAAATGAAACTGCTATGGTTTGAACTGTGTAGTTTGAAGGATGTTGGCAGTAATTGAGCACACAGGCCTGAGAGGGTTCAGTAGACTTGGCAGATTGAGTATTTCTTCAGGTATCCCTCTAGTCTGTTTGCTATGAAGTCTTCACATGGGGATAAAGCTGCACACTTTTCTTGATTATTCTTCTCAAAGTGTGACAGAAGCAGTTGAGTAAAGAATGAGAAAAGAGAGCTCAGGAGAGAAGTTCAAACCTACAAAAGTACTTGCATACTTCTGGATAACCAATGAACTTCCACTGTTGCCTGCTGCTTTTGCATCCTGGTTTACATGTTCAATTGCAATTCCACAAAGGAGGAGGATGCTGTTGGACTATCTGACATATACTTAGTTATACAGTACATAATGCCCTTTAACTGTTTTTTTTTCAGTGCAGTACATACATTGCTTAGGCTGCTTGAAAGATTGACTCCAAGCATGCCTATCATTTAATTGATCTCCAGAGGGGGAAGATAGCTCTGGTCTCAAACAAACACATACTTGTATGAAAGCTAGCACACAAGGCATAGGAGTACATGTAGACACACACACAGGATTAAAATCTAATTTTTCCCTTCGTTAGTGCCAGAAGGGGGTGTGACACGGACGACGTTGTCGCACACTGATGTCCACCTCCTGAACTCTGACTAACTGTGAGATTGCTCTGTGTGTGTGTGTGTGTGTGTGTGTGTGAGAGAGAGAGAGAGAGAGAGAGAGATGCAGGTCACTGGCCACAGAAGAGGGTGAATCTGGCTGGACTTGATTGAAACTGCTGGATAATTCCAGGGCTTCCCACTGAGATTAGAGGAGAGAGGGAGGATGGCAGGCTAAAGGTTAGAGCTGACGAGATGGGACCAAATGAATTGGCAATAGCCTGTCTGTCTCTGTGGATGTTAACAGGAGAGAAAGACAAAGTGTATCCTGCTATGTGAAAGAGGAAAGAGGGGAGAAAAGAGAGCTCTTTAGTTGATCATCTGCATTTATTCTTTCCACTGGCAAAGCTGTAATGTGAGGTTAATATTAGACCCACTGGCTTTAAAGGCTGACACAAAAGCATATTATATAATACATAAACATACAATTTATTATTGTTTGAGAATGTGATTTCTGATGATGAATAAAATATGCGTCAACTCACATTAGAATATCAACTGGTAAGGCGTATAAATAGCACATTACAGGGACATTCAAGTGTCATGAGACATCATTTGTACGCCTGTTTTGCATGCCATTTTTTGTACCCTGCAACAAAACTATGAATTAGGTTTAGGCAAAATGGTATGATTAAAATAATGTATGTATAAAATAATATGTTAACTAACAGAAATGCATGAGATGGAGATAATGTCATAATTGCTTATACTGTTGTTCCACTGACTCTTCAGTGTTTGCCAGAGGAGGATTTTTGGAGATTAAAACAAATTCAGAACTAGAGCACTTTTCGTACAAAGTCTAATCTATCAACTGTAATAAGGTCATGGTATTATTTTTATTTTGGTAATGAGTTTTGTAGAAAAAGGGACCTTTACCACACCCAGGTAACATTGTAATGCAGCCATGTTCAGAAGTGTATCTCACTTCTGCTGGTGATTAAAAAATGTTAAAGGAGGTGTCAGGAAGGAAGAAGCTCTTTCTGTTTCCAGTTACCGAGGTTCCAAAAGATCTGTGCTCGTGTGTGTTGAAGGTGCATGGTCCATTTATTCTCAACTGATATCCCAGTGCAGACTCGATCAATAAGGCCTGTTATGTCCCTGAGGACAACACATCAAGTGTGTGGGTGCCATTACTGTGTGTTTGTGTTGATGTGTTGATGTGAGTCATGCAAATGTAATTGTTTGCAAATAGGCATGCATGTAACATGACCAGAATGTATTTATGCACAAATCGTACATGTTACTAATCTTTTTTTTACAGGTTTGACTGTAAATGTATGTATATGTGCATAAAATGAATGCACGAATGCTTCTTTTCATTTTGCTCTTTCTCTGCAGTGGTTGACAGCATTATTTACTTATTTTCATCTGAATTTAGACCAGCTGTTTTTGAGTGTTAGCCACAGCTGTTTTGATGCTGTCAGCTGCAGTTTAAAGATCTAATGGAGCACGCTTTTGGCAATGTCACCCCGAACATGAATCTTTTTTTTCACAGGAAATAGAAATGCACAGTTATATCTGTAGTGCTGTGGAAACAAATAAATGACACAAAATGCAGTTTGTACGGCATCTTTTTGTCTGCCCTGTGTCACCACTGTGCGAGTTGGCCTGCTTTTACCAAGGCTTCTCCTCCCTTTTCCACACTGTGAAAAATTCATGCATCTTCCCAGCGAAGAGCTGATTAAACATTCAGATTCTAACTCTGAAAATAGAGGCTGAAGTGGTCTCTTTCTCCCTCACTCTCAGTGTGTGTGTGTGTGTACAGTCCATATAGGTGAGATTCGTGGCTCCTTTTTCTTTCGCTCTTGTGATTGAGAATCAGGTTTTTATCTTCTTAAATGAAGTAAATTAGTGTGCAGAAAGAAGAAACAGCTAGACAGAGTGTAAAATCGGTTGATAGAAAAAGAGCAAGACATGGAAACGGAGAGATGGAGGGTGAGTTAAAAAGACGAACCGACCTGACTTGAACTTTCTCCCGCTCTAGTGATAAGGAGTGAGGTGGACAGGGAGAAGGAAAGAGTCTGAACTCACAGATTACACACTTACACCTCCTTTGTAAGGACAGTGGGTCATGCATGGATTACACAGGGCAACACACCATTGTCCCTGCATTAGTGTTACTCTGGTGTACACATCCCAGCTTGTCACATACCACTGCTTTGTCACGCCCCTTGGTGCCCGTTTAGTACTGCTGTCACACCGAAATTAACGAGTCATCACAGGATTTTCTAACCCAAGTCAACATGCCTTGGATCAGCATTAGGACACTTTCACACTACCAGCAGTCGCGACTCTGACCTCCCACTGTGAGAGCTGTGTGCCTGTTTTTTCCTCCCTCCCATACGTCATCGCATCGACAGCGTCATCATTACAGATTACAGCGAGGTAAACAATGGACAGCATGGACATTAGGGAGGCATATGTTAACACTGTTGTTTAGTGCGTTACAACTTTGTCCCTTTTGCAAAGGATACAAACCCAGCACAGTGCTAATACTAATACTAGTACTAATGCTACTGCCATGATGACTTCCTGCTTTTTGATGTAATAAACCTTAGGCTTTTACTCAAATTCAGCTTTTCAGCCTTCAACCTGCATCAAACAGTCTGTGAGACCCTGCTGTGGTGAAATTTTCTTAAAGGAACTTTTAAAGGGACAATACATTTCTGTCCACAGGAACCGCCAAAATCAACACAAAATAAAAATATAACTGTAACTGTAGCTATGTTTGATTCATCAGGTCTATGGAGATTGTGACACCAATCTAATATGACATACGTAGTCATGTTCCAGTTGTATGTTAACCCAGATCTAGCATAGCTAAGTATGAAAGTAAAGGGGGAAAGTTGGCTGTCAGAAGTTAGGAAGGGTCTATTATAATCTGACAAGCTGTGACGAACGGCAAACCTATGACACTGACTGCTAGATGTTTAAAATTCTAATAAAATATTGCCACTGCCTGCCTCCATGAAAAGAAAACAGGTGGCCTAGTAGCAGGGGAAAAACCAAAGCAGGCACAGTTTATGCATTTGTGGCTTGTGGGATTTGATTTGATATGAGAATATTGGGTAATCTATGAGCAGACTGGTGCTATTTATCAGCGCAGTATTAAATCCTGACGTCACATGAGCTGCTGAATAGTCTCAGATTACAGGGAATTAAGATTAGCCCTCAGAGTTTAATCTGATACAGGTGTAACACAGTGGCTACATTTGCTGTGATGTGTGGTTGTGTCTGAGTGACATCCTGATATGAGCTCACACAGACACACTGCACTGAATACATGTGACTTCATCCATTCGGTAAAGTGGATGTATGTTCACATCCAGACAGACAATGCCAGAGTATGAATGGGTGCACACACTCACACTCAGTGTGTGTTCACACATCTTAACTAACAATCAATGCTTTTTATTTCATGTACGCAGTGCCAGTTAATCAACCATTTTCACACCCACAGGCATCAAATAACTGTAAACAGAAGACATAAATAAGAAATCAATCCAGGAGAGAAGTTATTAAAGTGACACCATTTTCTTGTTCTCTTGTCTATTATGATGCAAACAACTATGTTACTAGCTTCAATACTGATAACTTATTATGATTTTAGATTGTGATATAAGTTAGGTTCCCAAAAATAAGTATTTTTTTACCAACTTTGCATCACATTTTTTCAAATATTTTAACGCATTTCAATGTCTTTTCACATAAAAGAAGATGAAGAAGTGTGAGACCAGTGACTCTAAAGATGCAGAACAATTGCTGATCATAAAGTAATTAAACTACAGCAAATGTGAATAAGTTATAAAATCATTGAGCCTTTGAACATGTCATAACACTACATAATAACATCCTCATGAAACAACCATGTTCATGTACAATATAGCATGTGAGCGCCCTTCCCATTCCCCATGGCTGTGGCTGATAGAGTGGCGGACAGCGGCTGAAAGCAGGGGTGAATTGACCACTGTGGCATACAGACAGGGCTGCATTGTTCGCCGCTGATCGTAACAATAGGACCTCTGTCAGGGGGGATCATCTGTTTTCTTGGCAAGTTGGCCCGTTAATAGGGCTACTTATGCTCTGTGAATGGGCTGGAGGCAGGTCAGAAACAAAACAGACAAATAAACACACACACAGACAAACAAGCAGGCTGGCGTGGGCGTGTGTCACAGCAGAGTGTGTGTGTGTGTGTGTGTGTGTGTGTGTGTGTGTGTGCTTCATTGCTGAAAAGAGGTTTATAACACACATTAGTGGAAAGAGAATGAGGATTAAAGGCTTTGAATTACCACTGCACATTCACCTTTAACTGTCTCTGGAAAAAAAACACTGAGAAGTCTATTGACAAGGAAAGGTGAGCGAGAGAGATAAAGTGAGGGAATAACAGACAGACCCAGTGAGAGAAAGTGAGAGAATAAGCACACGCCCAGCATTTTCCAGGTCAGCCCAATCACCCCGGGCTAAACTCGCTGTTCTGTTACTGTCCCCCCCCCTCCTTTTTTTCTCCTCCTCTCTCTCTCTCGCTCTCTCTCGCCCAGGGGCAAAGTCGAGCTGCAACAGGATTCAGCGTTCCCACGGAGACGGGAGAGACGGTGCTGCCATGGCAACAAGGCATCGCTTGCTCGAGCGGAGAGCTACTCCATCTCTCTCTGTCTCATTCTCTGTCTCACTCCTTTAGATATTTGGGGACCTTCATGCTTTGATCGGTCTTTCTTTCCTTCTTTCTTTCTTTTCCCTTCATTCTTCCTCACCACGTATTCTCCTCTCTTGCTCTTCCTTTTCCCATCCATTGATTCTCCACACCAAAAACATAATTAGAGGGCCACTGCCTGTCAAATGGCCATGATTAAATAGCTCTGACAACAGCACTTCTCAGGCCAGACACTCACCTCATACCTTCACTAAAGAGGAAAACATTTAGATCGAAACGCCAAGCTCAATTACTCCCTGGCAATTAATTCAGTCATCCAATTTAAAAGTGCCAGCAAATGTTGGAGTCGTCATGAAAGGCTGTGCTTTTTCCAAACTGAATTCTCAACAACTCTCACTATGCTTTGAGATTTGTTTCAAAATTTTGAACGGACAATAATGCAGAAAAAAGTGACTGCTAGTGTTGTGCAAGATCACACTTCGCAGTTTAAAATGAACCTGTTCATGTTTACAATTTTTGCATCTGTTACAAATAACAGCAGAGATCTGTCATTTATTTAAACAAATTTAAACTACAGCCAAAAGTATTGCTGGAAAATCTATTCAGATGTAATTCTTTCTTCAAGCTACACAGACCTAAACTGTATTAAGCATGAAAGGAGAGAAACTGCATTTGAACTGACAGTGACATTGATCCCCTGCCTGTGGTCGATTGTGGAAGGTGTCCGTGATGTGCAGCTGTCTCCCTGCTTTTAGTCTGGCCATAACCCATTCACAGCACCTAGCAGCAAAACCGAAAGCTCTGAAAAAAATATTTAAGGTTGAACCACTGTTTTGCTCCAACAGTGACAATAAGGATCAGACAGTTCAGACAGAAAATGTGACACTTGATACTAAAGTCATCACATCATCAAAGCCAGCAGTCGTTCCCTCGCTCCACGCCGTCACACTCTGACATTTAATTTGCCCTTTACAGTTCATTGTTTCGCTTTTATTACATGTGTATTATATGAAAGCCATTACCATTACTTCCATCTTACCATCTTCCACGACACGTATTCTCCACTCAGCCAACACAAGTGATTTGAGTACTGATAGGCTGGACAGAGACATGAGGTGTGTATGCTGATGTATGTTGCCATGTCGACGTTTGAGTCTGACACTTGATGGAAGGTCGCTTAAAGGAGGTTTTGGTGAAAATGTGCACAGCAGCGGGAGTCTGAACTTATAGATTATTTATATGGTTGTCAGGGACTCTTAGCGTCACACAGAGTGGGGTTGTGGGTGCAGGGGGAGTGTGTGTGTGTGTGTGTGTGTGTGTGAGAGAGAGAGAGAGAGAGCTTGAGAGGGGGGTGCAAAAAGAGAAAGAAATGGTGATCAGTTTGAAAATGTATGTTCACTCTCGCTGGCAGCAAACACTGTCTGTAGCTTATAATTAAGTGATGTGTGTGCTGACAAGCCTTGTAGACACGACATGTGGTCTTCACACACAGGTGTTGCTGAAAAGGTTGACTTTCTGTGTCGGTTTCTATCCATCAACCCTGAAGCATTTTGCTTAAACACTCACTCTTCCTACAGCTGATACACCATGGAAGTCCTTCCCCATGAAGCCACATACATCTCTAATGGACTGTATGGATCTTTACACATATAGAGCTGCTATTGACTGTGTCGTAATGGAGCCATTAACAGGAGCATAGTGACACATTAATAGACGTGCTTGAGGGCTGAGTGAAAACAATAGGAAACGTGTGTTTTTATACCATATACTTATTAAAGTTAGCATTGGAGATTAAAGCAAAGTTTGTGCAACTTTTGCTGTCCAGTGGCCAATGTAAGTGATTTTTGGCATGGTGGCTATAGTTTGAATAACAGGTCATGTGACACCCCCAGGTGGAAAATAGCAATACATGTGGTTTTATTTTTTACAGATCTTAATGGTAAACTATTTTCATATCATCCATGCTTGCGGGATGTTAGCATGAAGTTATTTTGTGAAAAGACTTAATTGGGCTATTGGGCTATCTGCCCAAAGACATTACAGCATGAAGAACATTTGTGGGGATGTGCAGCATCTGATTGGGGAGTGATCAAATTTTCTTTATATATATCCAAGCAGGAAACAATAACTATCTTCTGTCTTGTGAATTTATTTAGTTTAACTTTTCTACACTTGGAATGATGGGCGAGGAGCTGGTGTTTATTTCAGTGTTGCTGTTTACTGTCTGGATAGGAATAGATTCAGAATAAATAGTATTTATGGTCAGTCATACAGATGAAGTTGTCTTAGCAACAATGGCTACCTAGCTTGTTTGTCAAGTGCACTATTTGATATGTTAATTATTTCATCACTGTGAAATGCATCAAATCCATTATTAATGGATCCATGGTCACAAAGGGGGCACCTCAGCATGAATTTATTGCACTAACCTAAATAAGTAAACAATTATTTCATTTACACTGTATTTTTGACATATTATATTGCTCTGAGCATATGTTCTTCCCTTAATCTTATTTACATTTGTTTTATTAATTATCCTGCTGGGTTTTAACTACACCACTATATAAATGCTATATAAATAAATTATTATACACAGTTATACTTCACACTGAGAGAGAGCCGTCAACCCCACAGTAGGTTTAGGGAGAGTGGACTCACACACTATACAGTCAGCAAAATGACTCAGTAATGTTAGTAAGACATCAATGTGTCATTATTTTAGGTGTAATTTTATAGTTACATTACGCACATGACATACTGATATACACACAAATGTTTTTGTTGATACAGGTAAACTGAATTTTCAGTTCAGTCAGGTATGCCAATAAGGATAAGGAATTCCATTTACAATATGAGGATGTCAAACTAAAATCCCATGCAAACCAATAAATATGAAAGCCTCTCTGTGCACACGAACAAGCATACTGTACACAAAACAGATGCAAACATTCACAATCACACAGCACTACCACTGTTGCATACCACCACACACATTTACGCACACACACACACACACACACACATATAAACACACACATGCCGATACAGACGCTGCAGTCCCCTGCCAGGCGTCTAAATAAAAATCTGCGGACCACACCGGATGTGCATCACTGGTTGTCATGGTCACTGAGGAATATTCTTCAGGGTTGCCAAGGCAACAGCTTGGGGAACTCTTCGCCCAGCCTGTCACTCGTCACGAGGGAAAGAGAGTGGATGAATGCTGATTATTATGTGTTTTTTATGGCTACATGAGTGCGTGTGAGGGGTCTGAATGACAGTAATACAGTAAGTGGGAGAGCTGTAGTGATTTATAATGAGATGGTGAGAGGATGAATGGATGGATTCTGAGATGGAAAGCAACAAGAATGAAATAAGAATTACAAGAATGTTTTTCATTGTTGGGTGAAGCTCTCGATTTTGATGTTTTTAAGTGTATGTGTGTGTGCGATGAGGATGATTTGTCCAGTCAGTGTGTGTTTGTGAGAGAAGGGAGGCTCTCTCATATCAAACCAACCGCCACTCAAACTGACATCGACAGGGGATGAGGCAAAGAGAAAGTAGGACCCAGTTGCCATGGCGATGCGATCAGCTTTCAGTCGAAGCGCTCATCTGTCTCCCGGGTGCTGTCAACGTTCAATCTCACCTGCATAATAAACACATAAATATGAACACACACGCACATAGGTAGACATGCAGAGATAAAAATAGCTGCAGTTAATGTGAACCTGTAGATGCAGTTTATGGTCATGAGGTCTCATAAACCATACAGATATATATTCTGACTGTCAATGCTTTCCAGTTTAAAAAGTCAGAGCATTTTTTTTGCAAATTTTTTTTCATATTTTGCTTAAAATCTTATCTTTTCTTAATAATCTTTAATAATAATCTACGGTCGTTCTCATCATAAAATAAAACACAGCTCTGTTATTGACGCTGCAGCCTTTCACTTGTTCTTCACTCACTCTATCATTTTTCTCTGCTCTTCATCATCCTCCATCTTTTTTTACTCTCTCTCTCTCCTCCTCTTCCTCCTCCTCCTCCCTTTCTGTTTCTTTCTCTTTCTCCTGCCCTATATTCATACTCTAATCTGGTCCAGTTGGACTTCTTGTCTGACTCCAGTAATCTTGTCAGGACAGATGGCTCACACACACACACACACACACACACACACACACACACACACACACACACACACACATTCGCTCTTTCTGTGACCCACATTGGCCTGAAACTCACGTTGTGTCACGTTTCACACCGTCGGATACTTGGATCTCATATCTCTCCCAGCTGTGGGTGCTGTCAGTGATCAACAAGTTAGCAGAGAGGTTTACTCGCTCATGAAATATTTTGCATTCTTCCTTATTATTAGTTTCACATTATTATTGCATTACTATGTGCTTTATGTCAGAGATCAGAGAAGTTACTTGTTCCTTTAGAGTAGACTGAGTTTATTATATCAGCCTTTCAATTCAAAATAGTGATGTCAACACTGATAATAGAGGACCGTTTTATTGCATAATGATGATGTGAATGAACTGTTGTATAACAGTGAAGAGTTCCTTATTTTGCTGCTGACATTGATCACATTGTTGAGTACACTTTTGTTTTGACCCTGAGAAACTGATACCATCAGATGAACATGGAGATTTCCTTCTTATAATCTGCACAAAAAAGAGAAATGGAAACAGGTTTCAGTGCAGGTTTTACAAGCAGCTGAGCGGAATCCTCCTACATCACACTGGATTGATTATGTGAATATTAGGTGTAAAAATAACAGTCAGCGTCAGATGATACTTATGGACATTATGGTTATTAAACAATGTAAGACCATTGATGGCAAATCCTGTCATCATAGTGGTGGCCGAGATGCAATGAGTTGTTTTAATAAGTTTCTTCCCTCCTCAAACCTGCTTCGTTGTCCTGTCCAGTGTCGACATTGGAAAGGTGTGTGTGAGGGGAAGTAGTTTGTCACTTTGAGTGAAACTTTTGCATTTCATTTGATTCTGTTTAGTGCAGCTTCAAGGGAAAGATGTCAAATCAATATATCAAACAAAGAGGGCTTCATTTATAAGATAGAGCTGATTTTGATATAATTAAGGAGTAAAATATTAAGCTGGAAAAGAGAAACGTCACCTGAGTGGAAGGAAATGTTTGCTAACCATGACAGACCATTAGTCTCATGACTCGACGGAAATAATAAATCTGGCGATCACTTGTGTGTTCTCTGTGGTATGTCACACATTCCTAATGAGCTAATCCATTCAGAAAGCCCAGGCATGGATCTCATGTACAAACATGTGCATGTAAAAAAAACAAAAAACAAACTCAACACATGACAGGGGGCTTTATGTATCATACTGATTAACCAGGAAGTATATCACCTTTAGTTTGTGTTTGTCTGCTTGCAGATATATTGATTATTTGTATTGATGTTGATATTGATATAGCTCTTTAGTTGGATACTGGCCACACTAACAAAGCTACAGTCTGTCATTCTGTTCAGAAACACTTTTTGTTATACTGGGTGAAATAATAATAAATTATTAATAATATTTTAGTTTTGTGCACTCTGTGTTTGTTCCGCTGAGTATGTTTTGGCCTCTTTTAGCCCAATGCTAACATTAGCCTATCTGTGTGTAAGCCTGTCATTAGTGGTGCTTGTATTGAAAAGGTTATGGGATATGATATTTTGACCATATTGCACAGCCAAAGTCGCCAGTGTCTGCATTATAAAGCCTACTCACCGCTCAAAAATCTGTTTACCTTTCTGTATGGATGGAAGAAGGCAAGATGAAAAGCAAAGTGGAGAGAGAGAAGGTGAAAAGGCAGATGAAAGTGGAGAGCCAGAGGGTTGGAGCGGCCTTTACCGTAAACTGTGATGGATCAGGGAGTTTAGACCTGAGTGTTAAGATGAACAGGTCAAAGAGAGGAGAGGAGGCAGGTGAGATGACTTGTTGCCCTTGGTGGAAGCTTTATCGAAACACAGGACTGTAGCAGCTGATAATAATTACGAGATGGTATAACACTGAGTCAAAATACAATAATATGTCTAAATGAGTCCAAACATTCAGCCAATTTAAATTTAGTTAGCCTGATGTGTTACTGTAATGATGCAACTGGCTTTTCCAACAGAACTGCATTCATAGGCAACAGATTGGGTCCATTTCTACTTACTGTCAGCATATGTGATTCACATACACTGGAACACAAATAATAACACTTTTATTATGTAGCTTGAGGAGTGTCAGTTATGTTTGAACTGTTGAAATGCATAAAAGTGTTTCATCTGATTTTCTTCAGAGACTTTCACTGATCCAAGATATTTCAGGTTTTTGTACTCAGAAATAAATGAGCACCACTGACAGTCAAACATATTAACCAGCAAAAGATTCTGACCAGTGTAAGGCTGTATTACATTACAATATTACATTTTACCAACACAGGGTATTATTTAACTGTATTTTTTTTACATTTCTGAATCATTGAGATGGAAAATTTAGTGTTTCTGCTTATTTCATCTTGACAACACAAATCTTTTAATTTTGATTTGAATCTCTATTCATATACTTCTTTAATTCTTCAACAATCTTCAGGGCTGTGCGGATATGTGGATGTAACACCCCATTTAGACTTTTATTTTCATTAGGTGACGTGACGTCAGTCACAGTTAAAAATGTTTTCTGTACCGTATTTAACCGTTTCTACTGTTGTCACTGCTAAATTACTGTTCATGTGATTCACTGAAGGCATCCTCCCCTCCATTTTCTTAGGCATTTGATGTAAAAAAAAGAACCACAGGTGTACCACACTTAATGTCACATACCTGTTTCAAGCCCCACATCGAGTTGCCACTAAGGTAGACCTGTTGTTACTGTAGCATGTTGGAAACACATGAGAGCTCTCCTTCTCGGCTGTTTTGCTGCACGTCTTCGTCATTGTAAAATAACAAGCATGATATTATAAAACTTATGTTGCATCGGTCTTCCCGCTCAAACATTTCTGCGAAAAGCTGTAAATGTATAAACCATATTACTATAAGGATAACGAGAACAGCACGTAAAGTCTCCATTATTTACGCCGGCCTACTTTCACTTTTCGACTTCCTGCTTTACCCCGCCCACACATTTTCCGTCCAATGGTTGAACGACCTTAGCACGTGTTAATTCTGGTCGTGTTGCAATTAACTATAATGTGAAAGTGAACCGTACTAAAATAATAATAAAAATAAATGATAACAATTATGATAGTAATAATAATAATAATAATAATAATAATTTGGTCCGGACCAAAGCAAGTGAACTAACGGACCTTCCTGGTGTGAATACGCCTTAAATGAATGTACAACAAGGGTAAATGAGTCTCATTTAAAAGAGACAGGTGCTCTTGTGAATCTCTCTTTGAATTCACAATGGGCAAGAGATGCATTCTGTTGCCTACACATGTTCAATTCCAGCCTCACAATTTGTCTTGTAATTATAAATGGCACATCGTATTGATCAGTAAACATCAATAAAGTCAAGAGAATAAGGAAGGCAGTGAGGAAAGAGGTGATTCCTTCTTTGGTGGATGTGTGATATTTGGCAAATTCATATCGTGTTAGTCTGTCTTGGCAACCCATCCCCCCTACCCTCTCTCTCTCTGGGATTTTAACTCTCACTTTCTGTCTTTTAGTCACACATCCTCTTGTGGAAAAAGGTAAAATACAGCACAGTGAGACATATAATGTATAATATGATAGATAGATTTGGTGATGTTTGATGTAAAATAGCAGAGACAGAAAGAGAGAGCGTGGGGGTATTTTGGGAAGATGGATGATGTTGGGAATGGGAAACAGAGGAGGAGAAATGGAGAAGCATGTAGACAGGCAGCACCAGAGAGAGGGAGGGAGAGAAGTGGGGGTGAGTTCATATTGGGTAGGGGGTGGTGGTGGTTGGTGGGAGACTGGGCTACATGACGTTTGTTTCCATGGTGATGGTCTCTCTGTCTCACACACGTAGGTAGATGGTGCTTTAATGTGTGTGTGTGTGTGTGTGTGTGTGTGTATTTCTATTTCTGCATCTGTGTGTATTGGCATTTTAGTTAATAAATAACCAAGCTGTTGTGGCATAGTTGGCATTTTATTTATACTATAGTAAAGCTGTGGCTATGAATGATCCCAGTTTGCACTTCCAGAGACATACTGCAAACCCTTGTTTCCTTTGATGACGCAGTGATGATGCTTTTTGGTATACAGACGCCACATAACCTAACGCACAGCTAATTCCAAATAGGGACGGCTTTTACTTGTGGTCTTGCTGTGGGGAGAGGTTCATCACAAGGGCTCACCATCGTGGTGTTGCATTTTAGTGACCACTGAGATGAATTTTCCATATCGATTTTCCACTTGAACAATGAATATATTCTGTGTCTTGTTTTTATAATTTCAATCCATTGGATAGGAATGCTACATGTGAGGCAATGAAGTTAAGATTAATCAAAATCAATACATCTGAATGTATCTTTAGAGTGTACCAGATTACAGTAATGTTCAGGCAGCTCAATTACAATGAATCAGTCTATTTTCCACCTGAGCTCAGTGTTGCTGCCATTGAGCCTTTCACTCACTGATGACTGTAATAATGGTTAAAAATAGTACTGAGTGGGCTGATGTCATGCCATCGTTACCATTTGGCTTGGAAATGCTGCGATATGTTGGGAGGCTTTTAACTTTATTGAACATATAAAAGCTGCAGCTTGGTGTTTGACTTGGATATGAAATGAATTTGGGAGTTAAAATGCAGGACAGCGTGCAAGCTTTGAGATGTCTGTGTGTGATAGAAGCTCTGCATGTGTGCATACAGTATGTGTGCATGTGTGTGTCAGTGTTTGTGTGTGTGTGTTGGAGAAACAGGCTGATATCTGTGTGGGGCGTGACCGGCATGGAGAGAGGATCTGACTGTCGCGCCAGATCCACCAAACTGGAGGAGGAGGAGGAGGACGAGGAGGAAGAAGAGGGAGGAGGGGAACGTGGTTTGGCAATGGTCATGAATCTTGAAGACAACATCGCCATCTGGTGTCTGATTACATTTATAATTAATTATTAGTGTGTTAAATGTAAATATTAAATGTTATGGGCAGCACGGTGGTGTAGTGTTAGCACTGTCGCCTCACAGCAAGAAGGTACCGGGTTCGATTCCCGGCCCGAGGCCTTTCTGTGTGGAGTTTGCATGTTCTCCCCGTGTTCTCTCCGGGTACTCCGGCTTCCTCCCACCATCCATTAGATTAATTGGCTAATTTAAATTGACCGTAGGTGTGAATGTGAGTGTGAGTGGTTGTCTGTCTCTATGTGTCCTGTGATGAACTGGAGACTTGTCCAGGGTGTACCCTGCCTTTCACCCTAAGACAGCTGGGATAGGCTCCATCCCCCCCACAATCCTATGTGAGGATGAGCAGTAGAAAATGGATGATTCGATATTGTTACTACATTTAAGTGAATATAGCGACTTGAGGCTATTTATACAAAAGAAAAACACTTACTCTGATATAGTGGCACATTTAGCAACTAACAAGGTAGATTTTTCCCTGAGGAGACCAAAGTAGAGCTAGAGGTAATTTTAATTTTACATTTTCAGGGGTCCAGAAACACAACAAAACATACATTCTTACTTTTTTCCAAGAACCACTGTGTTATAGAGTTTATTTTGAAGGGATCAAATTCAAATTTCTGTTGTGACAGTGAGAATTGAGCAGGACCACACAGTGACCACAAAGGGGAGCTCCAAGTCAGTCATTGAAAAATGACAGCCCAAGCAGTGATGCCCACTTCTTAGAGACAGTCTGTTCTTCAGCCTGGAGAATGAGAGCGTCATCACTTGAAGCTGAATGACTTGAGCCAAAGATCACTGAAACTCACCTTTCCAAGTACAAATATGCTTTATTATACTATACATGACTAGTACTGGCACAGGGCATTTAATGGTTGTAAACTATTCGTCACCATTTTACATTAATAATGTGAATGACCCTTCTAGAGCAGAAGGTATCATGCTTCATTTCACCACCTGATAGTGCATGAAAATGAGAGTTCGTGCCACTAATGAGATGAAGAGGTTGGTTTTACATAATTACTTCAGGATTTTCTAAATCACTAATAACAACCAAATGTGTTTCAGTCAAAGAAAAAAATGCTAAATATCCTCTTCATTTAGAATGTTTGTTTCCTGTCATGCTCATACACGTCTAGCTCACACTGACATATACTGTAACACGTTAAAACACTGTTGCTATGATGAAATACCATAAATAACACAGACAGTTTGCGTTTTTATGACCCTGAACAGGATAAGCAGGGTCTGGATAGATGAACATTTAATGTCATTGTCATCAACTTTTTCATGTGTGTTAGCTAGTCTATAAAGTTGCTGCAATGCCTTTTAATATTGTTTCTGACCGAGTTAAAGGTCACACGCTCAATTTCAACTCTAGATTTGTATGTTTCTACATCCTGTATTTGGAGGTCAGGAGCAAATGAATGCCATTGGGTTTGCATAATTACAATGAATGCTTACAAAAGGACTGAGATGTCAGACCAAACTATGAAAATAAGAGCTGAAACCTTCAGAGGTAAGTCTGATGGTCTTTGTCTTCTGTTAGATTTCTATCATCTTCTGTCTATCTTCTTAAAGCACTGAAATATAGTTTATTAAGTTTCCCTCATTATACCAATGATTGTTTAAGCTATCATGCCTCGATAAAAAAACTTCTAATCCCCAACATGGCTCGACACAAACATCGTGCACATATTAAGTTATCCCATTCCTCAGATTATTCAGGCATTTTTACATGTAGTGAAACCAAATCTTCCGTTACTGAAGTTAACACCTTCTGCATGTTTCTATATCCAGGATGAAGACGACACTGCTGTTTGTGCTCACTCTCTCAGGTCAGACAAATTATTATGTTTGAAGGTTGTGTGTAAAAGAGTGAAGTCAACACATGGATGCAGGGATCACCTCAAACTCCAACTAATGCATCAACGTCATTATAGAACGATCTTTGTGATCATTACATACATTTAACAATCGCTTGCTTGCTTATTATATTATAGTCAAAGTTATTGTAAATAAATAAACAATTGTCCTTTGTCCATCAGGGCTGTCGGCTCTGTCTTCAAATGTCATCAGAGAGTACCACTTCGTAGGGAGGTTAAAGACGTGGGCTGAGGCTCAGAGTTACTGCAGAGAGACGTTCACTGACCTCGTCACAGTAGAAAATCAAGGCGACAACAACAGGCTGCTGAGTGAACTGCAGGGCTCTGGTGAACCCGTATGGATAGGACTTTATGATCACATGGATGGATGGAAGTGGTCACTAGGAGATATAGACTTCAACGAGGAGTTCAGCAACTGGAACATAGATGAGCCTGACAATAATTTTCTTGAGGAGGCCTGTGTTGTTATGACACCATCAGGGGTTTGGCAAGACAATGCATGCATTAGAAACCGTCATTCAGTCTGCTATAATGGTATGAAACATTTTTACTGAGTTCAGTTGCTTTATTCAAGTTTCAGCACAAAGTGAAAAAATATTCTTGAGGCACTCATATATGGTGCTTTTCCACTACACAGTAATGGCACGGCATGGTACAGCCCAGTTTTGGTGCTTTTCCATTACAACTGAGTACCTCATAGTACCTCCTCGGCGTGGGCAGGGTCGTCATACGGCAGCGCGAAACTGCTATGATATCATGTGTGACACAGAAAACCGGGAAAAAGAAGAAGAACAACAGCACTACTACATCACAAACAATGGAGGTCACTGAAGCGATCATGTATTTGTTGCTCGCTCTGCGGCTTTTTGTCACACAGAGCAAAAGAAGAGAGAGAAGACTGCTGTTGTTTTCTGCGATGCCATTTTCTTGTGTAACAATAGCGAAGCAGTTGCCGGTTTTAATAATGGCGGGGTTGAGTTGTGTTTGGCTTTTACAGGCTAGTTGGACGTCACGCATCCAATGACGCTTCCAACAACGACACTCGTTGGCCAGTCAGTGGGAGGCAGTCGGCTGATGTCGCGTTTAGTATCGCTTTGGCTCGCTTGGAACCAGGGCTGAAGAGGTCAAAAAAAGTACCTAGTATCAGATACCATGTTCTAGTGGAAAAGCGCCACAACAATGTAGAGCCGTGCCGTACCGTGCCTGCGGAAAAGCGCCATTAGTGGAACATATTGGTTTCAAGCCCTGTCCTCATGGTCTTTGCTGTCATTTCAATGGAGCTACTGAAGTTAAATGTATCCTACCTTAGAAATCAGTCCTTCGAGACAAAATGGGAATCCACAGCCCAGCTTGTTGTTCTTATTTTCTCTGTTTTCTTTCAGAACAAGGTCACTTCCACTTGGTGGAAACTAAGATGACCTGGCATGAGGCTAAGACATACTGTAGGGCCAACTACAGAGACCTCGCCACTGTGAGAAACAAGTCTCAGAATGATCAGATCACCTCACTGCTGTCAGTTTTCACCTGGATCGGACTCCACAGGAAGACCTGGGCTAAATGGTCTGACCAGACCCCTGCTACCTTCACCAACTGGAACCTGAATCACCCCCTGTCAAAAGAGAAGACGACAAAGTCATGTGTCATGGTCAACACAACCACAGGACTGTGGTGGGATGAGCCCTGTGACACGAGGCATCATTTTGTCTGTCAAACTGCTTATCCTCCAGCTCGTCAGCGCAAAAGCTTTAAATTAAAGTTTCAATCTGAGGCCAACCTGAATGATCCTGCTGTGCAGCAGCAGTTGTTAGAGCAGGTAAACTACATTTTAAACTCTTGTTTCAGGTGTTTGCTGGTTTTCAACGGCTCTAATATTTCCACAAAAAAATAACACATTGAAGTCTCAGGAAAGTTAAGAAATCTCATGGTAACATCTGCATTTTTATCACTGCAGTCTCAGTGTCAGTTTGTGATATTCACTTTTTCTCAACAGCTGCATGCTAAACTGGAGAAACAAGGATTATCCGACTTTAAACTCCGCTGGACCCAGTCGAACGATCAGACATTTCACAAGGAAAAACAGAAGAAGAAAGGGGAAGGTACTCTCTTTTGTATTTTTCTATTTATTTTTTTTGTGTGGGCTTCTTACTTACATAAAATACTTAAAGCATTAGTTTTAGGAGATACACCTATCTGCTCTCTTGCTAAAAGTTAGGGGAAAAGATCCATATCAGTGTCATATACACTCAATTAGTAGTAGTGAGCTTACACGCAATCTGAAGGTATAACACCTCAAAAACACACAAATTAACTTGTTGCATATTACTGATACACTTGATCATTGCAATATTAGGTTTTATGATGCTGTATGGATTCTCAGTTTATTATTAATATATATATACGGTCAATATAAGTAAATTATCATGTGAAAGAATTTCCACATTATTTAACCAAATTCCATTTTTCAAATTATTATTATTATTATTTTTACCTCCACCAAGGAAGTTGTGTTTTCTCCGGGGTTTGTTTATTTGTTGTTTTGTTGGTTTGCAAAATAACAAAATAACAAAAAAACAACAAAAAAAGTTGTAGACAGATTTTGACAAAATTTTCAGGGTTGGTCAGAAGTGGCCTAACTTAAAACTGATTAATTTTATCAGTTTTAAGTTAATTCTGAAAATTTCATCAAAAACCGTCCATAACTTTTTGAGTTACTTTGCAAACCGAGAAACAAACAAACAAACAATCCCTGGTGAAAACATGACCTCCTTGGTGGCGGGGGTAACTTTAAATAAAGAATCGCTGCCGCCGTGGTGGAGGTCTGCGCTCTCTGAGTGCTTTTCTAGTTATTATTATTATCATCATTATATCTATTTGTTGTATTTAAATTAACTGTATCATTGTTTCTCTGTAACATTATGTTGAGTACATGTCTGTCCTTTTGTTTGTGCATCTGAATGTTTATTTTTCAGTTTAAAAAGTAACAGTAAAAGTACTGTTTAATATACATGCTGTATATATTGTATATGTATCTCAGGAAACAGTTCCCCCTGTTTCGTCTTTGTGCTAAGCTAAGCTAAGCTAACTGTCTTATGGCTGTAGCCACACATAGTGGACAGATGTTTACAATGATGTTGATCTCAAATGACAAACTTTAAACCACATTTTCTGCTTTTTTTAGGGTCGGGCTGCTGAGTGGTCATTGTGCAGAGGACATTCTACTATAAGACAGTGTGTCAGTTCCTATTTCACTTTGAATTTTACTACATTTATTCTACACAAAAAGACTTCTGTATGTTAATGTGTCTGCATTAAAAATGCTTTTTATTACTGAAAATGTTTGAAAATACAGATTTCTACTTGTGATTTCAGGACATGTGGGGAGGTTTGAAATGAGTCTGAAGTTCAATAACATGTTTTTGTTTATGCCATATTTAAATGTTTTATGAGCACAGACTGAGGCCTTTTAATGAGAACTTTTAATGTTTCATGTTACGCAGCATTTTTTGGCTTTGAAATATGTGACTCTTCTCATGAGTAACATCACAATCAGCTGTGAATCTTAGCAATTTATTCCTTGCAATGAGTTTTGTGTACCTTTTGTAGCAATGGTCAATATTAAATATGGAACATTAAAATGCTGAAAACACACATACACTCCATAAAAATCCACTGTAATCATCACAACAGGACTTAACCTTAACTTAAGGAAATAAGTTCCTGTGTTTGATCAAAATCAATCATTGGTTTTAACAAAAAAGAGTACAATTTATAAAATAAGGTAAAATGTATTGATCACCAGAAAAGTGACAGCAAATAGAGAAGGAAGAATAAAGAAATAATAAGATGTGTATGCAACTTAAGTATGAATGGTATAAAAATGACAAACTATACAAGAAATGTGAAGATATGAAGGTAAGACGTGTTATGATAATATCTCCACAGAAAGCATGTTAACATGAAAAATGCTGTTAGAGGTGAGATCAATCAAGTTATTGCCAAAGACGCTTTTTCTGCAGAAACAACTGAACAGGATACAGAATTCAGGACAGAAAGAAATCCCACACATATTACTGCGATGGATTAAAAGGTTGTACCAGCTGTACATTTTCACAGCACAGAGGGTCTGATCAAGTCCATAGTGTGAAAGAGGTTTCTGCCAGCACAACATTCCTGCTGTTTAGTATTAGTCGAGAGGCATGATGGTCACCTGACAATCAAACAAATGTTAAATACTGTGATGAGTCTTCCACTGGATTTCCTGTTAATCATGTGTCATATGACAAGAGTGTGCAACAATAAACAGAGCTTCACTGGTTGCAGCAACTTGAAAATGAAAGCAGCGAAACAGACGAAATGCTCCAGAATATTGCATGGCATGAACTGAACTGACTCACACAAAAGAATGGAGATCAATAAATAAAAATAATACAAATTGTTGAATAATGTCATAAACTTCAATGGTTCAGGTAAGTGCTAGTGAGTGAGGCAGTGAGAAAAATAAGGTATGACGGTGTTGCATGCTAAAGGAAAAGAAGACACAAAACAAGGAAACTAATAATGCATGAGGGAGCAGACACACTGAGTCGACCCAGCTTCCTAGGCTTTATATTCTCGGTAATGACCTGCAAGGGGATGAAAAACCAAAACCAGACCAGGCCGAGCAGACACACATGAGGGGTCGTCACACTGTACGGTTTTTGTGAGGTGACTGAATAATCTATCCCCTGCAATTTTGTGTGAAAGTGAACAGACATACACACGCACTCCTCCACCCTTCCCCATTAACACCCACCACATTCTGATTATATGTCACCAGTCTCCATGGTGACCTTAGAACCATCTGGAGCACAAGCTGAGACATCACACACACACATGCAGAAACAACATATGCACAAACTACCAATAATCTCAAAATCAGTTTCCCTGGTAATTATCATTATAATTTCTTGTTTTGTATGTTTCTCATTACCAGCTCTGTCTGTGTGTGTTTATAATACTGCCAAGTGTGTTTGCAGGAGCCTC
Source organism: Synanceia verrucosa (assembly GCA_029721515.1). Taxonomy (NCBI): domain Eukaryota; kingdom Metazoa; phylum Chordata; class Actinopteri; order Perciformes; family Synanceiidae; genus Synanceia; species Synanceia verrucosa. The sequence goes on along the minus strand of CM056567.1, from coordinate 10,384,954 downwards.
AGAAACATTCAAAATGGCAGTCACCCCCAAAGATCGCCTCCACCCGCTGCCGCTCCTTCAGGCGCAGATACACAGGCAGACTAACAGAGAGAAATAAAAGAGCAGCCGTGATTCAACCGTGCTATTAGCTGGTGCGAGACCATTTCCCGGCAACACCCTAAATGAGTTCTTGTGTCCCCCATGGCAAGATGGAGCACCGCTGATAAAGCAGAGCCACGAGCTCTCAGCTTTCTAGTTTACGCTGCTACTAAATCACAGTTTGTGTCCTGCACCCCTGTCGGCTATACCTTCAATAGAAGGATGAACTGGAAACAGAGAAGGCAATAACATGGGTGAAGCCTTGGCTAACTGTGTGTGTGTGTGTGTGTGTGTGTGTTAGGACATTCTTTTTTTAAGATTAGGGGTCCTATGCAGCAATGTGTAGCACATGGTGTCGGTGCATTGAGGGAACATCCAACTCTGCTCTTGCCAGTTAAACACAGGATAATCTACGTGCAAAATGAGGAGCAAGGGGTGTATTTATTCAATAGAGTACAATAAAGCAACTGTAAATATAATTACTAACTCTAAAAAGTGGATTTAACTGGTAAGTTTTTAAGTTTAGTCACTTTACCTACTATTCGGGCTTGAGGTCTTGGGAATACATTTGGTAACTGTGGTCCTCACAAGTACAGATGTACAGAAATGTATGTGTGCATTAATCATGTTGCAGAGACAAAACTATGTTGACATAGTCACAATGTGGGGCTTGATCTTCCATTTGGAGATTTAAAACAAAACTACAGATTAGCATGTCTTTTGGGTGAATGTTATGTCCTCTTAAGTGACTAAAAACAAGTTTGTGTGTGTTTGGTTTAGTAACGATTGTGTGATTGACTAAGCTTCTTCTTCTCTACTGTTCCTTGAAGCAGGGTCTTTTTACGAGCATTTGAAAGCAGATATAAAACCTCAGTGCTATACCCACAATGAGAGTACTCCCACAATGCCTTACTGTTGAGAGGAAACGCTCCCTGTTTAATTTGGTTCATACCATAACTCAGTTCCCTCCCTCTTTTCACAAGCTGTTGAAACAACTGATCTGTTTTCTCCCTCTTCCAATAAGCAATATAAGACCTTTAATGGGACCAGTAATGGATTCTAGTTGACACCAGCTCAATCACCATTATACAGAAATAAGCTGTTCTCCATCCCCCTCTCTCTGTTTCATTTGTGTTCCATAATGTATGTTTAATGACAGTGTTTAATTGTCATTCAGACTTGTTATTGTCATTGTCAGTCACCGTTGAGGCTGATTATGACTTTAATTAAATATTAGCTTAGCACACATGCACATTAGTAAGTCGTTGAGTTAATAAGGTGCAAATGGGAAAGTAACTTTGCCAAAAAGTCAGTGGGCTGCTAGATCACATCAGCTCTGGTGTGCTTGAAGGCAATAGTGAGTGATGAGCACATATAAGAGAGTGTACGACTTGATTAGGGGTTTGATTACCAAATGGTAGCATCTAAACTCATATTCCGTGTTACTTCACATCCAGGTGGTATCAAAGTATGAAATTAGTGAAATAAAAAAGATAAAGTGCTTGCCATCTGGATCTATTAAGTCACATTTTGGGAACAAAAAAGAACACTGATTAGGTCCTCTATAGCGTCTTTGTCTTCTCAAAATTCAGCTGTCTTCTGCATTTCCTGCAAAACATATTCAGGTGCTGCTAAGTTCAAATGACAAACATTATACTTAATTTCACCGTGTTTCACACAATCATATCTGATGAGTGCTGTTTTTGAGCTGTCACTCTGCTCAGCCTTGACACTTCAAAAGCTACTCTGTCATCATTTTGCAAAAGTCAAACTGTGACCTCCTTTTGATGGAGCACATGTGGCATACAATCTGCCTCAGTGTCACCTTTCACTCACTGGCTGTACAAGAAAAGTCCGTCTGAATCTAAGCAGCATCTGACAGCAAGGCTGTTTCGAATTGAAGTGCTAGTTAATTAATGTTTTTTACTCTCTGACAAAGCTGCTAGATGAATGAGCATTACAGCTTTGACGTATTGCCTTTTAAGCTGTTAAGAGGATATTTAAGAAGCTAAATAGATCCTTTCTTCTTGAAAATTATATGATAACTGCAAACACTAGTATTATGATTTTACTTTCAGCATTAACATTCTAGTCAAGTCTTAAAAGAGCACATTTGCAGATCAGTGTCTGTGTTTGCCCTTGTTAATGTTTTCATTCTGTCAGGCACAAGAGGATACTTCCGGTCGATTTAGCTGATTCTGTACTTTTATTAGTAGGATTTTGAGTAAAAGCAGAAAAACTCACATGCAGACAGTTGAGGCAGACAAGGAAAGTTCAACAAATCAAACAAATCTAACAAGGGGCAGAAAAGCAAGAACTCAAAGCCATGAAGTACACAACAACTTTGAAGAACTGGCAACTGAACAAAAGAACTGGACCAGTATGGAACTTTTCTTTATCTTTCTCTTTTTTCTTGTCTGCTGCTGTATTCACAAACATGGCAACAGGAAATGAAAAGAATCACATATGGTACAGCGTTTTTGTTGTTTGGAGGGACAAAGTGTGAAAAGGTCTAAACTGTATGTAGTGAGCGACTGATGAGGGAAATGAGAACAGCTGAGCAGGTGAACTAGCAGGAGGCCAGGTGCCTGCAGGCTGATGAGGGAACAGCTGAGCTTTATGAGGTCGTCTTGTGGACAGATAGGGAACTAAAACTAAAAGAAAGTGGTGCTGTGGCTGAAGAGGTCACTTTTAGATGTCACTGTTGTTTTTAGGCCGGCCAGAATGGTGCTGGTGCCAGTTCCCGCACCAGTTCCACTGGAAACCAAAGTGCTTACCGGTGAACGACCTGCGTTCATACCATTTAAATGAACCCATGATGCATCATCAACAGAGGGTGTTGATTTGACTCCAAATAAAACAAAGCCATATGCAGTGACATATGATGTCATATGAGATGTTATGTGAGAATAACTGAGAGAGAAACAGAGAAAGAGTATGGAGACTTTGTTAATGTATGTGCAAGTGAGTCTACCGAGTCACCTTTGAGATAGCAGTGGTTTAATCATGACATGCTCACACACATTCAGTCGTCCCATTGTTGTGAATCAGTAACGCCTCCAGAGCTGTTACCTTTTTGATGCCTTGCTACCAAATATAGAGACAGTGTGCAGAAGAGCAAAAAGAAAAGGATTGATACATAAGCAACAGGATGTGTGGACATCCTCCATCAGTGTACAGTATGTACAGCACTGTGTAAACTGGGGTTATGCTGTTGGTCATCTGTATTGATCTTCTGAAAAGGACATCAGATTTGGCTGTGCCGGGCTGGTTTTGCTGCCTTGGGGAGGTGGAGGTGCCCTTAGACAGGTTCCTCTGAAACTGATACTGTTTCCTTCTCTTTCATCAGCAGTATTACTGAAAAATAGTAACTAGTTACAGGTATTAGTTACTTGAATGAATGAGTAGTTTATTTTGGCTACATTACGCTGTGTGCACTTAGACATATGTGCATGCAACAGTCAAAACATTATCATCCCCTGCCCTCTATAAACTAACCCAGATTATTAGCAAAACAAAAAGTGTCAAAACCCAGCAGGCAGGACCCAAAAGCACGACACTCAACAAAAGAGATCGAATAAAAATTTATTTTTAACACAACTGAAAATCACTTGGTAATACAAGGGAGAAAGCTACTGACTACTCTACTACAAACAGGCTCACAGGACTTACAGCTTAAACACAGACCAGTGACTCGACATGACGTGAAGATCGGCTCGTCGTGTGGATGCTAACAAACAATACCAACTGGCAATAATGGGGGAAGAGCTGGAAACAATCTCTGGATCAAGTGGATCGATGTCATTTTCCAACTCATAAAGCTTGAGACCTTGAAGGTCAAAAGACAAAATCTGTGAAGTCACACATTTTACTATATTTGTCACCGAAACAATGTTTCTCCAACAAAATCAAATTTTGTACAGTCATGAAAATAAAGTTATTTTTGCAAAAAGAGCATGTTAGTCTCAAATTAATTAGTTCAAACTCTCAGTTCAAGTTTTAATTACATCACTATTTTGAAATATATCAAACTATGCATGTGCTATTATGACACTGGGTACTAATCAAGGATTCAGATCATTCACCTATGTAAAAGCAGCATATCCTAGAGTTAAAATACTCCACTGCAAGTAAACATAACACTCAAGATTAAAGTGATTTGTTATTACACTGTAAATATGATTTAATTTGATTTTGACATCCATTCATGTGTGAGCAACATTACAGCTGGTTGTGGAGGAGCAAACATTTATGATTGCATTTGAAGTAACGGCACATTGAATTTAATGAGTGTGTCATTTGTTTTGTGTACATTTTCTATCCTGCAAGAGGTTTAAAGATGCATGAAGGGTAAAAAAGAGCCTTCAACGTGCTGTTACTTGACAAACGTTCCTATTTCATCACTGGTATTATGTTTACTACACAACCATACTATACTATAACTGTCATTGTATTGATTGCACGAGGAAAAATAAAAAACGTATTTGCACATTGATCGTCTTGTGTTCATTTACCTGACTGCGCATAACACACCCGTCTGATTCATCACAGTTGATTGGTCTAAATGTGCAACTGAGGCAGTCGTGACAGAATGCTGTGTGAACAGATGTTTAGTCATAGGAATCTGTGATTTTACTATATGGTCCTTTTGCTTATTTTTCCAGCCACAATCTCTTTTTCTATTTCCAAAGAACCACAGACTGACAATTTAAACTAAACAAAACAAAGCAAACATCTTTATCTTTTCTGAGCAGAACAACAATGATGATTTCCTTCCATATAAACACAGAATGTGTGTGCATGTCAGCTGCAGGTGTGTTTAAGTGCAGCTTTTAGCAGGAGAATAAAGGTGATGCTGCGTTGCTTTGAATTGTGAGTTTAGTCAGTAATCTCTGAGTTACTGGCAATAACACGCAAACACTGCAAATATAATGGCGATGGTTTGTACTCCTGAGCAGAAAAGCATCATACTAACTGCACCTTAATATGAAATATAAGACTTTCACTTTCCCACTGGCAGCACCGTTACCACAGCGCTAATGAAGGGAACACTCAGCAAGCAGCGGGGTCATTAAACTGTGTGTCGAGGGAGGGATAGATTGCAGAAGTCTGGTGAAGATGATGATGATGATGATGGTGATGATGATGACGATGGTGTTGTATGGTTGTTTGCTTGATATGAAGGCTCAATGCAAAAACAAAATCTGAAAGCAAAGCGTGATATTTGCTCTGCTCAGTCGAGCAGGGATGGTAAATGTGTCCCCATTCCCTCCTAATGAGAGCACACTGGCAATAATGTTAAGGCCTGGAGCTAAAAGAGAAGTGTGTGTGTGTGTGTGTGGGTCTGCCTTATGTCCACTTTGGGGTCATACACTTGACTTAATACTAGTTGATTGGGGATGGCATGTGCAATTGGGGACAAAGTCCATATCCCTAATTGTTCAAACCTTGATTTCGGGTCAGTGGTTAGGGTTAGGTTGAGGTTAGGGTTAAGTTGAGTATAGGGTAAGGGGGTTAGTTGTTGTAGTTTGACTTAAGGCGTGTGCGTGTGTGTGTGTGTGTTCTTGGTGAATCAGTGGTGTCTTATAGATTGGAAAACATTCCAGTGTGATGAACAAATTAGAGAATCTGGTTCTCCTTCACTCCAGATGTTTCTTGTTGTCAGGCAGTGCTGGAGCCCAAGAGGAAGACGGAGAACGAGGGAGTTGGGATGATTGCAGAGCCACATTCATCACAAAGTGTGGGATGAATTTGGAGCCACAGTGAAAAAAAGAGAACAGAAATGGCCACGACAGATACTGAATTCATGTGTGACGGAGATATTGAAGTGTGCTGTCAGCCTCAGTACTGCAGTTATTCATCAAAGCCTCTCTTCCTTTTTCATGTCTCCCCTCATCTTCTGTGCACCTTGTCTTCACCATCTCTTCCACATTCATGATGGTGCAGAAATTGGCCTGTGGATGAGTGGTATTGGGTCAAAACATCACAATCCAGAGTGCTTTTGCATAGTCCCATAAGAGTAGAGGTGAGACAGCAAATTTACCTCAGAACGTTCACTTAGCTCTAAGCCCCTTCCTGTTGCCTGTCAAACTACAGTTTACTAGTTTTCATATACAATAATTCTTCAATATACAGCCTTCAGCCTTGATGGTAACACAATGTTGTGCTGAAAAACTGACATTAAAGCTAAATGTCCTTCCTTATCTGTCAGTAATGCATGTAGAATACGTGCCTTAGTGTTGTAAATATGATAAGAGGATGAGGACGAACCAATGTGCTTGACAAACAGAAAGGTGTTTTTAATGCAACTTGTTACCCTAAAAAATATTGTAGGAGTGCATCTTCAATAGATTGTTGTATTTTAGTTTTGATGAAGGTAAAATTCAACTTTGATATACAAAGCTAAACTTTTTCTCTTTGAGTGCCATTGATGTATTTCGATGTCAAAGTGGTTTTTCTGCAGCAGGTCGCCGATCGCAGTCTCCCAAAGCCTGTGAGTAATTTGGGGGCTTATGGGAGATGTAGTCGGAGCATAAAGAGACGGCATATGCCATGGAGATCAAAGCAGGAAGTGGAGATAATCACGATTAGAGAGCAAAACTGACGAATTCTGGACAAAAAGTGGTGTTTTTGGTGAAAGTGGTTTTTACTGTACCTCTGAACAAACAAGAATGGAACAAGGCAAAAACACTTTTTTTCATAATGAAATAGAGGGTCTCTTCTTTCATTTGATCTGTTCAGTGTTATCAGAGTCATAGTACAAAATATTCTGTGGGTCTGGACATATGACTCAAAATGGGCAAAAAAAGCTGGCACTCAAAGAGTTAATATAGCGTCAAACAGGAGATCTGCAGACTTAAAAAGCTTAAATCAAGTCATCAGCACAAAGCAGCAGGTAACATAGAGACACTAACACATTCATCACATTTAGGTGATTGTGATCTGCTGATTGAGAGCAGGTCTACACTCAGGTGGGCAATGAGGACAGAGCAGCTCAGCATGGCTTCATGTAGAACAAAAAACAGCAAAACTAAAGAAAACATCAAGATTAACAGCCAGCATTAAATGCATTAAATACATTAAATAAGTAAGTAAGTAACAACATCCTTGATGTTGAATTTGTTACCAGAATCCATCCATCCATTATCTACCGCTTATCCTCATAGGAGTATCCTCATAGGGTCGCGGGGGGGCTGGAGCCTATCCCAGCTGTCTTAGGGCAGAAGGCAGGGTACACCCTGGACAAGTCGCCACCTCATCGCAGGGCACATAGAGACAGACAACTCACATTTTAAATTAGCCAATTAACCTAATCCCCATGCATGTTTTTGGATGGTGGGAGGAAGCCGGAGTACCCGGAGAGAACCCACGCAGACACGGGGAGAACAAACTCCACACAGAAAGGCCCCGGGCCCGGGATTCGAACCCGGTACCTTCTTGCTGTGAGGCAACAGTGCTAACCACTACACCACCGTGCCGCCCTTGTTACCAGAATGCAGATAAGTAAATTAATTTAAATTAAAAGAGAAATCACATTGTGCACACTGTGCACGCCTGGAATAAACTATCTGGAAGGGCCAATAAGAAACAAGTAGGTCGTTCTGGTGGAATGTCATTGATTTAACTAACTAATTTAATTAAGATTATAGGATTAGATTAAAATATATGTCTGTTTTTATAATGCAGAGGGAGCTTCCATTGCCTGAATCATTCCTTCTCTTGTTGAGATGTTCACGTTGGCTGGTGTGTTTCTTTTAAAGTGTTTGTCTTGTTTTTGATGATCAGAATGTCCAGAAAATTGGTTTACGCGTCATCATAATTAACTGTGAAATCCAGTAATTCTTTTATAGTACATGACCAAAGCAGGAGGAGTACAGTATCACTCCATGCACACTGCTTCAGCAGCCAGAAAATCCAAAGAAATCCCAAACTTGACAGACTTGCTGTGCCTAGTTGACTTTAATAATGAAGTCTTAATGGAGGATTGGAGGGTTGAATCGACAGAGGGATGGCTGGAACAGTGTATGCTAAAGAGGGATTCCAGCACCGAGGGAGAGCCTCAAGTGGTTCTCCAGCGAAATGAGTTTAATTTCACAATAATTTGATTCATGACAATATGTCCCATTAGAGCACGAATCAGAGAGGATGATTTAATAACAGACATCGCCATCACCGTCATTATCTCCTCTCATACATATCAGACAGCTCTGCAATTTAATATTAACAATATGATGCAGGGGATCAGGGACTAATCCGATCAAATGAGGCCGCTGGGGCTGATCTGAGCAACGACTTCTAATTTTACCATAAATATAAAGTCAGTGATAGAGTCATCTGACAGTGTGCAGGGATGAACGTGACTTTAACTCTGCTATGGACACACGTGTCTCACACTGTCACACACATGTGTCTGAAATGTCGCTGCAGCATTTACTTCCTGTTGGGGTTTGCACCCTCAGCACCAGGCACCTGAACATGTCCTTGTAGGAAGATACTAAGAAAAGAAACTGACGTCAGAACAGCCATTTACCTCCCTCTCTCTGCTGCTCCCACGCTATATGTCTCTCTCCATCTCTCAATCTTACGTCCCTCGTAGGACAATCCCTCTACCTGATGCCAACACTTCCATCGGGACCACTTAAGGAAATAAGCTGCTGCCATCTTTCTGCTGCAACGACACCTGTGTAGAAAGTGTGTGTGTTTGTGCACGCCAATCATGTGGGTGATCAAGCAAAACATAAACAACACTTAAATATAACTGCATCTTTAAAAATTGATCCATTTGTGCTGCTATTACTGTCTATTAACATACATTTGATTCTTTGAAAATAAAAAGTACATAGCGTCAAACAGGAGATCTGCAGACTGTATTAAAAAGCTTAAATCAAGTCATCAGCACAAAGCAGCAGGTAACATAGAGACACCAACACATTCATCACATTTAGGTGATTGTGATCTGCTGATTGAGAGCAGGTCTACACTCAGGTGGGCAATGAGGACAGAGCAGCAATCAGGAGGAGCCTGTCGTTCAGCTCAGCATGGCTTCATGTAGAACAAAAAACAGCAAAACTAAAGAAAACATCAAGATTAACAGCCAGCATTAAATACAACTATCACAAATTAAGTCAGATATACATTATAAATCACATAGATCAGAGACATCATGACTTTTTTATGCTGTAAGTAACAACATCCTTGATAATGAATGTCTTACCAGAATGCAGATAAGTAAATTAATTTAAATTAAAAGAGAAATCACATTGTGCACACTGTGCACGCCTGGAATAAACTATCTGGAAGGGCCAATAAGAAACAAGTGGGGCGTTCTGGTGGAATGTCATTGATTTAACTAACTAATTTAATTAAGTTTATAGGATTAGATTAAAATATATGTCTATGTTTTTATAATGCATAGGGAGCTTCCATTATCCATATTTGTTACCAGAATACAAATATATATATATATATATATATATATATATATATATTTATATATATATATATAGATATACACACACACACGTGTGTGTGTGTGTGTATTTACCTATATGTATTAAATTCAAAAACAATAATGACACTGCAGAATATTGAAAAATATTACTTAAGATATTGAGTGTATGTGTTATGTACACACACTTTTTAATTTTAATTTATGAATTTTAATCTATGACTTTTAATGTTAATGTGTTAATGTTTGATCTAAGGAGAAAACAATATTATTTGCAGGGACATTTACGTTATTAAAATAAATGAATAAAATCATGTTATATCTTAGGTATGTAACGCATCAATGTTGGACCCTCACCACAAACATCTGGGTTTTCCTCCTCCTGCTGAGAGCTTGTGACATCATGGTTTAGTTTAAAATGACTACATTTGTTATGTTATGACAGAAATTAAATTACAGCACACAATGGGCAAACACCCTTTGGTTGTTTGCTACCACACAGGATTCCCCTTCGTTATCTACTGTCATTAATTGTGATATGTCACAAAGAAATGTAATCCGCAATAAAATATGTTTCCCTCGAAAAATAATTCACAAATAATTTGTTGTATGGTAATGGCCACAATACTACATAATACTTCTACTTCAGAAAGAGTGCTACCATAACAACATTTTAATTCACTGGTGGCTATTCAGCATCCTCCACTACTGGCCTCACTTTTCATAAACTATGAACTAGAATCACCCAGCAGCATGGTGGACATGTTGATCGTCTTCAGTGAAAAGTGTTTGAGTGAGGAACAGCCAATAGCCCGCTGGTCCACGTCATAGAGCTACAATGATACAAACTATTGCAGCAAAGAAAGCTTGTTTGCTGAAATGTGTTCGTGCAAGGATAAAGTGATAACATGTTATTGAGATTTGCTTTGGGGTTATGATCCAGCTACAAAGCCATGCCAGTGATGTAATCCATAAGGAAAATGATGGGTTTTTACCCATCTGAGTCTCAGTGAAAACAGAGGACATCAACTCTTGTCTGCAGTGCCCTCGAGCAACAAAATGACCCATCTGTTCCTGGAAAGTAGGTTGTTTTGGTTCCTCATGGACCCAGCTCCAAACACTGACTCTGCAGCTCCATATTCAAATCACTGGCTTTTTAGGATGAAAATGTTTTTGCAGTGTACACACCATTCTCCGACAGTCATGCACAGCAGAAAGATGAGAAAGGTGAATCGCTTCAGTCCCGTGAGATCGGCCTTAAAATTGAATTGCGCCGCCAAGGACGAAAGGGACGAAATACCCATGAATCAGAGGAGATTTGATGATGTCAGCTCCTTGGTGGAGCTCTGTTTTAGGGTGGCAGCATTCATGAGTGTGTGCATGTGCGAGTATATGTGACATTGCAGAGGTGTCACTGTGCTGAGTTGGTTTGACATTAAGTGGACTTCTGTAAAGTAATGGGCTGAAACTTGTTTTATTATCTCTATATCACACTTTTCTTCCCTTTTTCCTTCCCTTTACTTCTCCTAACATGTAATAATTCCCTCTGCTGAATGTAAATTCTCTGTGGAGAGTTGAGACTTCTGTCCTTCTTCCTCTTCCTCTCTCCACCGCTCTGTTATTCAGATTTTTTTGTGCAATTTTAACAATAATTTCTCAACTCATTTCACCCGTGATCCATCTTCAGCTTCATTTGCATGTCTCAATCATAAGCATTCTTCTGCCAAACACACACAAACATACAGTGTAATGAAACTGTTCCAGGGGCAGTTTGGGGGTGAGCAGTGAGAGGAAAATAGTGAGTGATAATGGCACTTCAAAGCTGCTGCAGACTTGCTTGTTCTTCTGCAGCTTCAGATGGATTAAGGCCATGCACTCCTTCAGTTAAATGATTTATCCAATTTCAGGTTAATGTCTGTTAATAAGTCTTTTTTCTTTCATCCATTCATGTTGTATTTTGAGATGAGTCAGCTCAGTTATCCAAACCTTACATGTAACTAACTAACCAGTTGGATAATTTACCAAATACTCAGGTTTTTCCCTTATTTGTTGTCTTATTTGTCGCCCTAGGTTTACGACACCACCACTACTACAAAACACACTCTCAACATACATATGCTAGTGATATTTGCAATAAGGTTCTTTAAACTCAATACTGACACATTACATAATGTCCTGTGTGTTACATAATAATCCCTAATTGTTAATTGTTTGTGAAGCATATGAGCATGCCATTTCCCCACCTCTTCAGTAGTTTACAAGGAATTCCTCTCATTCCCTGACACCCACATTAAATCTGCATACACTTTCTAATCAATGCACCAAACATATTAACCTCTAAAGGATGTTCCACAAAATACATAAATGTGTCAACATCACGGCACAGGAGCAATAACAGTTGAGACCTACAACAGGTGAAAAGGCAGAGACATTTTTGCATACCGACGCCTCTCGAACCAGAGGTCATCGAAGGAGATTTAGCTCATCCGAACCTGAGTCGAGTGATGAAGCTGTCAGTGGCGGAGCAAAGAGATGTGACTGTCGTCGTCCAAAATCGTTCTCATAACCTTCAGCCGAAGACAGTGAAAAGAGAAGAGGATGAGCGTAGCACCTCTGCGTCTTCTCTTTGAAATGAAAGAGACATTAGGAGGCTTCCGTGGGGAATGTTAATGCACATCGATCTGCAATCCACGACCAACTCTCGTCCCTGGGTCCCTGTATGTGTGGACAACAAATGTCCTTGTTCCATCCTGCAGGAACAATTTCACCACTAATAAGGTGCACATGTACTATAGGACCCCTATTTTCATCTTTATTGACTGGACAGTGTATATTACTTCCTTATAATTGACCATAGAAGATATTTTAATCCCGACATGACCCTGTATCATATTTATAGAACACACTCAGGTTGCATGATAGGTACACCTTTTTTTTTTCCTTTGTAGAGAAAATACGTCAAGATATACTGTATTTTATGGAACACATATAGGACCACTGATTCATACATATACCTCAGTAATCCAGTTCCCTGGTTACATCCCAGACTCAAGGGAATTTGATTTAATATGTTGGTCAAGGCCAGACTGAATGTGCTGATGGAATAGATTAACTATGTGGACTAAATTCTGCTGTCGGGCTTTCCTTTGGTGTTGCACCATCATTTCATGTTGCAAATATGTTTAATGTATATTTTTGTGCTGTCATAGTGTACAACAAAGAGGGATTGTATTTGCAATGCTTTTGCACAACATGGATAAAGTTGGGGGATTTATTTTCACCCTTGCCCTTCAAAAAGTCTATGCACGCCACTGTCAGATAACGCTCAAACATGGGCCTTTTGTCAGGGGAGCTCCAAAAACTGTCAGCGAATTAAAAGCATGTAATATATGCATAATCCCACTGTTGCAAATAAAGTAATGACAATAAAGTTTGCACTTGTTATAATCACTAGACTGCTAGAAGGTGCTGTCACTTGTGCATCAGCATTCATCTTGCTTTCTGACACTCTATAAATCAAATGTAATCATAAAGCAATCAAATTGGCCCATTGGTCTGTCAAATAGGACTATTTTCATTTTAATTAATAATTATAGGTCTAGATATTTTATTCAATTAAAAAATTATTTGTATATATATATACAAATATTTTTTCAATATATATATACGTATATCCATATATACGTATATATATATATATATATACGTATATATATATATATATATATACGTATATAAATATACGTATATATATATATATATATATATATATATATATATTGCTCTAATGTCCTCAAATTGCCCAGAAATATTCAGTTTACTATCATGCAAAACTCTCAGTTCTTCAACCTGAGGACATTTTGCATTCTGCACGATGAATAGGTTAATTAATAGATTTTCAATCAATCAATTATGTCAAACAATTAATCGACTACAAACACAATTTAAGTTGTACAAGTATGGTGGAACAAGACTGATAGTGTCCTTGGCCAATACGTCTTTAAGCAACGACTGCTGCAGGTGTGTGCGTGTGTGTGTGAGAGAGAGAGAGAGAGAGAGAGACATTAGCTGTGGCTGCACGGTGCTCTCTGCAGCAGCTTCGCTCTCCTCTCCATGGAGTGAAGCCTCTCCACGCCGCCGCTCCGTCACCAGCAGCCTGCTGGTGGTCTGGAGGCTCCGTTAACACCGAAACAAACGGAGGCGGTATTGAATAGCACCCCTCCCCTCCTCTCTTCTCTGGCTGTTGTTGCTGCAGCGTCCAAGTTCAGGTGAGCCTCGTCACCGGCACAACAAGTCCTCTCCACGCCACCAGGATGCTGGATCCTTCCCGTGAAAAGGTGATGCTCTAAATGGGCCGAGCAGGATGTGAAGCCTCACCAGAAGAAGCAGGAGGATGGCTGAACCGGGATTGTCTGCAGCGGTGCTGCTGCTCCTGCTGGGCTGCCTCTCGGTGTCCTCCGTTAACGCCGGTGAGTTTTACCACAGGTTGATGGACGGTCGTCATGAGGAAGCACCAGGGGCTGACGGAGTGGCTGAGCAAACAGCACACGCTGCTGTGTGGTGTTATGTTGGGACCAGAGCTGCCTGAGGTGATGCATGTAATGACAGGACACATTGTTATGGATGTGTCAGCATCAGCATCTGTAATGGCAAAAATGGCTGACACAAGTTAGCCTCATACTGTATCAACACTAATATTCTGCTTCATATGCAAGTTTTCCTCCCCAGTTTGGAGAATATTTTTAGAAATGTCATTTTCAAAGGGTTAGATCATCTTTATGGAGAAAGAGACATTCCCTGTATATTGGCAAATATATACTAATTTAAGAAATAAACTCCACCAAAAGTGTTATAGGTGATTAAATGACTATTTGAACAGTTGATGGACTGATATTCAGAAATGTGTCTCCATGATAATCAGACTATTTAAAAAAAAAAAAAAAAAAAAGCAAATATTTGTTGGTTCCTGCTGCACAAATGTGAGAATTTGCTGCATTTTGCCTGAGTACATCTGGCTTTTAGATTATTGGTTGCATTACTGAGACAATAATTAATAGATTACTCGAATCAATGATGAAAATAATTGTTAGTTCCAACCCGTAAGTGTGTTTATGCAAAAAAACCTTCAGCTTCATCATAATTAACGTACTGAGGGGATATGAAACGGTATTAGATTAAACACGGACAGGGTATTTCTATTCAAAGCCCTACATGCAGCATAGATGTAATCATATTATGCATGTTGGATGTTCCTCATCTATCTTTCATGGTGTTGCATATTTTTACCCTACATCGTTTTACGTTGAGGAAGAACATTCATCTCAAGCCTCAGATCTTGGTTTCATTGCATCCCAATGATAAGCTGAGGGAAATCTTGGCGATAAGATCATGTGGGATTTATTTCAGCCCTCGGAGATTTTGATATTTGGCTTCCCAAGGGCTGGAGATGAATGACGTTTTAAGAGAGGAGTTTTGAGATTCTGCAGCCGGCCTTCAGCTCTTTGGCAGCAAACGGCTTGAGGATAGATGGGAATCCCTCCCTGTGCTATTGTTTCTGTGGGTGTGTGAATGCTGGAAGATAAACAGTAGGAAAACATCTAGTCAAACAGGCAAACATAGCAATGCATCACACACATACTTGAACACACACCATGTACCCTACATCAAGAAACACACAAATCTTCTGGGAGCCACTGACAGATTCTGGCCCCCACCAAAATATTATTTTCTCCAACCCTATGTGACCGTTTTCTCTGCTGTTTTCTGGTGATTGTGTTAGCAGTGGAGAAGCAGAGAAACAGGCAGTACATTCTACTTTTTGTTGTTGTTGTTTGACATTCAATATTTACAGAGGTGTGACAATGTGACAATGTAAATTGCAAAAAAGTGACAGGCTGCAGTTCCAGCTTGTGATCCGGTGGGTAAACAGAGAGGAAGAAAGAGCAGTGTAGCACACTTTTAAATGGAGTGGAGAAGGAAACACCTGGACATTAACTCATTGAGTGCCAGCCCTTTTTAAAAAACGAAAATGCCTTGTGCCAGCGTTTTTACCCATTTTGAGTCATCTTTCATGATGCACAGAATATTTTGTACTATGACTCTGAAATCACAGAATAGAATGAAAGAAGAGACTCTCTATTCCATAATGGAAAAAATGTTTTTTCGCGTTTGCATTGTTCCATTCTTGTTTTATCAGAGGTAGAGTAGAGGCCAATTTCACCAAAATCACCACTTTTTGTCCAGAATCCATCCGTTTCGCTCTCTAATCGCGATCATCTCCACTTTCTGCTTTGATCTCTGTGGCGTATACTGTCTCTTTATCTACCAACTACAAACCCCAGAAGCCCTAACATTACTCACAGGCTGTGTGAGAGCGCTCTCTTGTGCCAGCTGCCGAAAAATCACTTTGACGTGTACGTCAATGGCACTCAAGTGTTTTTTAGTGTATTTTAAAAGATGTACAAATACATCTTTGGCACTCAAAGAGTTAAGAGCATACAGACAAGCAAAGAATTAAAGCAAGGGCGTGTAGTTTAGGGCGTAATAGCCTTGTACAAATAGAAAGTAGCATTCAAAAGCAACACAATGCTTTTTCGATCAATGGATTATACAGACAGAACAGTGTTTAATGAGAAAATGTACAGTATTTTTTAACCCATCTACCTCCCAATCCTACTCCATCAGCCGTTAGCCTGGTTATCACAGCTACAAAGCTCTGCGAGCGTAGTCTGGACAAGCTGCCTTGTAAACTGATTTCTCAGAGGGCGGGCTTAACCTGCATCTATCAAATGCCTCCATGTGCTACTGGACAAAGCTTCAACCAATCAGACCACTCTTTCCTCTGACGTATGCTTAACGACGGAAACTGCTTGAGCCAAAAAACTAGAGCATCATTGCCTTAAACACGCCTCAGTCGATCTATTTGAAATGCTAGATTTTCATTGGTCCCCATTTCCAGGTGAATCTGATATCGAAGAGAACGGCAGCTTAGCCAGACTGACTTGGTCGCAAAACTTTCAGCAAAATCCCCCAAAATTCATAATCCAATTTTGTTACATTATTTGTGGAGACATTATTGGTCCATTAACGCTCTCTGGCCACTCTCAAGTTCAATATTAACTATCTCTGTTTTGGTCTCAACCTACTCCTGAAGGAAAATCTGACTATTTAGTCATTAAATACTCTTCTATGTTTACCAGCTAGATGGGCAGTAAAGTCAGTTTATTTATCTGAAAAACAGCTGCCTCCAGCCAACAATGAGCTGAAAGGTGTTAAAATGCTCCATAGAACTGAGGGGCTCATGAGCAACCACTCTCACATACAGGTAGTAATGTGATCCATTAAAAATATTCATTATGCCTGCTTTAAGGCACGGTACACATAACTGGCATTTAGTAAGAAATTCTATCATTGACAGACATG